>VDFB02180177.1:212107-230394 GCA_007258455.2 Sequoia sempervirens
AGTAATCAAGTTCTGAATACACCACCATATTAATAGTCAAATAACATAGCAAAAATACACCACCACTTTCATAGTCAAATATTAAAATATTAGTGATACTCGAATGTCATGATAAAAAATTATAAATTAAAGTTCAAACATAAAAATGTCAAGTGTTTACAATGACCATTATTGATCATTGATCAATTTGAAAGATAATGAGCATTTTTTTACGTATTGGAAGGAAAAGCAGTGTTACATAATTATTTACATTGTGAAAGAGCCAAAACCTTTTTCTTGCAGATTGTAGAAGAATCTCAGTGATTTTTTGGGTGTCCTTGCCTTGGAACAGAACTATCCTGAGCCATGAATGATTGACCAGGAACTGTGAGAAAGAAATAAGATAAATAACATGCAACTTGTTGCAATTTCTTTCCTTGGGAAAAAGGGTAAAGTTTTCTTTTTAGGGAGAATCTCCTTTAGAGTTTGAACACATTGATAATTTTCAAGATAGACTTAGCCAAATATGCCATCTAGGTTTGAAGCTTTTAGGTAAAATGTTTGCTTCTTAATTTTTTTTTCAAAATTCAAGATGCAGGCTCTCCTCCCTTAGGGAAGAGAAGGCCTATCAAACCTAACACTCTTATGTACACACTTCTTAAGTTCTTGTTGATGCAGTATTAGATGCGAAGTTTCAAAATAGGCATGGTTATATAAATTTTCATCTCATGACTATGATTGTATCAAATTAAGAATTTTCAATCCTTTATGGTCTAGACAAGAGAAGTATGGAGTAGTGTTCCAATGCTAAGTATTATTGTGAATCTCTTTGCTATGAGTGGTTCAAAAATGAGGAATCTATCTTCTGCACCAAATGAGAAATATTCACAATATGTGCTAGGAAGGAATACGTCCATAAGATCAAGTATTCAAGAACTGAGAATTGCAAAATTGGCTTACATTTGACTTCCAAACACAAAAAATTTCACACTTTTCAATGTTCACACGTAAGTCAAAAAATATATGTGCGTAAGTTGTAAAGTATACACTTGAATACACATAACTCATATCTATTGAACCATGAATTTATAATTTGCAAATATGGACACCATCGATAAAAATATTTGTATTAAGCAAATAGCCATGTACGCATACACTAATATATGTCGATATAAGTATAAAATATAGTTACAAAATAGCCATATAGGCATTCAATGTGAAATATATCCAATACAAAATATGTAGAAAATTGCCATGTAGGCATACAACGAAGGGCTTTGTGCATTCAAAATTAATTTCTCTCCATGCTCTGGTTCAAATACAATTTTCTTTCCCTTTATTAGGCGATCTGATGGCGATAAGTCTGTCACCCATTTCTGCTGTGCTCGAGGAGGGCTCCTGCTGCTTGTCCTAGTGTTTAGCTTTTGGTGAAGTTTCAACTGTTGCAATAATAAGTAAAGACATTAATATATAGAAATTACATTATAAAAATTAATATATTTAACAAAATAATCACTTACGGCCATCTCACGATCACTCTCCTCGATGGAAATATTTGCACGCCATGCTTAGGTATGCTCAAGCCCTATATAAATTATCCAAATAGGAATTAAACTATGAATCAATAATGGTTTATTTTTCACTAGAACTAGTTCATCTATAACAATGAATGTAAATTGAAATTTAGTAATTTGCCTCATACCTCCCCTATCAGAGCCATCAAGGATTGTATAGCAGAGGAAACACCAATATCCATTGCCCTCGTAACATTTGGCGGTGTTTTTGTCACCAACATCTGAAAATAAAACAACAAATTGTTCAATCACAAAAAAGTTACAATAGCAATCCATGTGATGACTTATAATGTATGAGATCTAATGAACAAAATTTTGAGTACAAGTATTAAACAAATATATTTCTGATTATTAGTTATTGAATTTGAAGTAATGCTTTTATTTTGAATGATCTGTGTAATGCAACGTAAGGTCAACAATATGAATATAAACTACACAAATCTATTAAACTTAGAATTCATTACTTAAGTTCTCTTTAAATTCTATATTACCTCCGTGGACGTTTGATCAAATCTACTGGCACTCGGAGGTGTTTCCTTGAAACCTCCAACAGTACCCTGTTCAACATCCAAAATCACATATTAAAATACCATTCGTAAAACAATGCTATTAACACATGTAATAAATTTATAATTGTTTGCTAACTTTACATACCCCACTAATAGGTGTACTACAAAAATAAGTAGGTGGATGACTGGTGTATCCAGTCTCTACACTGTGACCCTGTAATTTTATTAAAATAATAAAACTAAATTAGTTAATCTTGCATTTCACAATCAAAATTTAATAAATTAAATTCAATGAACATGTTGAATTTTACCTGAGTTTCAATGCCATATGCATCATGAAAAATGTCAGTCATCCTCTCCATCCCTGTAGATGCATATGGATCAGGCTGCGTAGTAGCATATGGATCCTGCATAGCACACTCTTGAGTGCTGGTAGGGTCATACAAACAAGTCGCCCCGCAAGATTGACACACATGGGTTTGAAGGCCACCACCTGAAGACACCCCTGGATGGTGATGTACAATAGGGCTAGTGTGATGGATGACACTCTGGGTCAAAGTTGTGATCGCCTACAATGTCTCTATGCCGGCACTCTCCTTCGCAATGACAACCATCACAATCTGCTCACAAGGCTACCTAGCAAGAGGTCATCTCCCTTGCCGCGTAGGATCCAGCTATGCACTGGGCCTATCCTGAGCTGACCCCCCACCTCTACCCTGGAACTCCCTCATATCAAAAATAATTTTGGATTTGGTTCAATACAAACTCACTGTATAGTTTCCTAAGAAAATATTGGGGGACTTCACAATTTTTGCACGGTGGGTAATCAAAGACCATATACCATCTTTCATAAAAATGGTTCTTAATCTCTTGGTGGTCACACCAATGAATAGGAAACCTCTCTGTATTGACCTAGTGATATTTTGATTTGTTTTAGGGTCAGTGAATAGAGAGCACAAATCACCTTTAGTAATTTTTAAATCTTTCACTTGTTTATATGATAATTTGTCTGCATAATATGCCCTAGATGTATGCCTCCTATCTTGCCATCCAGATACTTGTTGGGTGATTGCATCTACATTTTTTAACATGTCTTTCAATGAATTTGCTAGAAGAATTCTTTCTATGGTTGAAGCATTTGGATCACTCAACCTACTGATAAGATCCTCAAGTTGCTTTCTATTTTTCTCAATTTCACTCCTCAAATTTTCTTGAGTGCCAGGAGGGAATTGAGAGAATGGTGGGGGAGGTTGATTTTGTTGTTGAGGATTTTTCCATTGAGGATTTACCTCCTCTTCTTGTTGAGGATTTGCAGGATTTCCTCTAGATTTAAAAAAAACAAACAAATCTAACCTAAAACAAACAAAATCAATTTCAAACTAACAAATTCAAAACAAATAGTAAACAATACTTACCTCCTGCATCTCTTCGTCATCATGGCGCCATATTTGCAGACAAAATTCAACTGTTCTTGATGAAATTTGCACAAGTCCTTCCTCCTAGAACACGAGCACGAAATGAGGGTTTTTGGCTACGGGCAGAGCTGAGAAATAGTGAAAAGCAAATGATACACATTTCACTTTTTTTTTTTAAAAGAACATAATGTGCTCGTGTTATAATGTGAGCATGTTATGTGTTTCCCCATTTTTTTCCATTTGGCCACAAAAGTGCGACCAACTTCATGCACCCGCCCAATAATGAATATTATATTTTAAAATATTAAATAGATTAACAATTCAAAGTAATTTTTTGTTAATAAAAATAGGATAATTACTATAAATTTTTATTTGAATGAGATTGTAATTGTGAAAATTGTGTTGGAACATAATGATCTACTAAGAGGGGAGAGAATTAGTAGATAACATAAAAAAATTAGACTTTAAAACACATAATAATTAATTCCATTTTAAACTAGATTTTAGTAAATCAACTTAGCCATATGCAGAGACATAAACATACACATAAAAAAAGATATATGTGGAAAACCTAGGATCGGAAAAACCACGATGAGAAGTGCTACTAGGAGCTATTTTCCTAATCCAACCTCACAATCCAAGAGCTTTGCTACAATGTTTAAGGGCACCAACCCTAAGGAGACAACAATCCCCTATTTTAGGAGCACCTACTCCAAGGAAGAACCCACTCCCTACTCTAAGCACTTACCCAGATATCTAATGGTACCCACTATTCATATTTACAATAAGAGTTATTACAATTGTTCAATAGAACACAGTTCAATGTTGCAAATCAACTTGCAACTTCTCACTCTCGGTTATAGTCTTTGTAACTTCAATTTGTGTTGCTTGCGTTCTTTGTTCTTCTCTTGTAGGTGAACCCTGATTAAGACTCTCAATGTTTGTCTGGGTTCCTCTCCCTCCTACCCCTACTGTTGCACTCTTCTCCTTTCCTTTTAGTGTATTCTTTGTCCATCTCAAATGACTTCTAGATATGCTACACAACCTTGCTACATCTCCATTGGTGCATTCTTTGTCTGCCTCTAGGAATTAAACAATTTATTTGATGTCCTTCCTACTTCTTTTCTCTAGTGTTTTCTCTGTCTACCATAAAAGACAATTATCACTTAGATGTAACACACCTTCAATCCTCTTCTCTACACCATCATCATCCCTTCAATTCCCTCCTATTTATTTTTGTGTTTATAATGACATTTAGCATCAACCTCGATATTTGCATACTACTTTAATTCTCTACTAGGGTTTGATATTTATCTTCTTCTAAATGCTATTAGATCATCAAGCCACACATTCACTTCTCAAAATCAGAGATTTTTCTATTTTTGATATGATAAATAGTTAGGATTTTAGATGCATTTAATTCATATTCTCTATAATGAATCTTAATCTAATTTTTTGTCTCCTATATATCCATGCTACCAATCTAATATTCTAATCATCATTAACACTGGTAGCTAGAGAAATTGAGATAATTAAATTCAATCCCTGAGTTTGTTTGTAGTCAAAAACCTAGTTCATACTATCATAGATATTAAGGATTCTTAGTTTAAGCCTTAGTCATCGATCTATTGATTTTCATGTCATGATCCATCAATTTACATTCACCATTCATCCTTTTAAAATATGACCATTAGATTAACTATCTATTTTAACTATCACCATTGATCTTTATGATAAGGTCCCTTAAGACACACATCACATATTCACAGTTCTGTGGGAGTTAGATGTGGTCCCACCAAAGCTTTAGTAGACTAACAAATTATCACCATCTATCACCATGTCATCACAGTGCAATTCATGATGGATGTGAATTTTCGTACTAATTAATCAATTGCCGCCACCTACCTACACATCACTAGTCAATCTTGGTGCCTATCTCTCTATTCATTCCCACCATGTACTGAATTATATGGAACCTAGACAAGAATCTACAATATTTGCATCGAGCTCCTGGAAAAATCTTTAGATCCTCAAACCTCAACCATGGTCATAGATCTTAGTGAGGACAAATATTTATCTTAAAACTTGGAAAGTATTTATTGTCAAATATTTTTTGAGCTGGTAGACATAAGGAAAGAGGGATGGTTTCCCCTATGAAATTGAAGGCTTAAGTTGCTACTTAAGAAAATTGCAACTACTGATAGACAATGAATGTCAAAATAGAAAGTTTATTCAGCATAATGATTCTACTCATTTGAATTTATCCCATCAACTAAACACCACGAAACTACCAAGAAAGTTCACTTAGAAATCTCCTCTTGACATCAATGAAAACAATATACCAACAATCTCCCCCTTTTTCATTGATGGAAAAATCAAATGCTCTATACTACTTGAAACTCACTTCCATGTAATCAAAATATACATTTACCCTCATAACATTGCATAGCAACTCCCCTTGAGACATATCATTCCCTTTTCCTAAGAATTTTTCTTAATTTCTCCCCCTTTAACATCAATGGGAAAGGGTTTGTCACCCCTTGAGTGGATTCTCCCACTTTGATAGGAAATTTTTGAATTAGCAACCATCAAGTCATTAGAAATATGTAAAACAAGTCTATCTGACTTAATCACTTTCCTCACTATCTAGGGATGAATAGAATACTGGTGAAGCTCCCCTTGAACCCTTTCCCTATAACTAGATTTAGTGATATGATGTGGGACCATTGACTCCTAATTTTTCCCTCAAATATTCAAAATGTTACTTGGGAAGAGGTTTTGTAAATTTTTCAGCCACTTGTTCTTTTGTGGGAACATACTCTATGCTAACCTCTTTGTCTGCAACCTACTCTCTGATGAAGTGATACTTGATGGATGTGTGATTTATTCTAGAATTCATCATTGGATTATTTGAGATGTTTATGGTGCTTAAATAGTCACAAACAATAGAAATAGGTTCCTTATACTCCACCTTGATTTCCTTGAGTGTTTGCTTCATCCATAGGACCCGAGTATAACATGCGGATGCAACTACATAATCTTCTTTTGTTGTGGATATAGTGACTAATTCTTGCTTTTTTACTCATCCAAGAAACCAATTTATTTCCTAAAAGGAACACTCCACCACTTGTGCTCTTCCTATCATTTTCCCATCTAGCCCAATCAACATCTGTATATGTTTTCAAAGTAAAATCTTCTCTCTTTGGATACCACAACTCATAATAAATAGTGCTTTTGATATATCTAAATATTCTTTTTACTGCATTGACATGAGATTCCTTTGGTGCAACCTAAAACCTTTCTACCATACATAATACTTGCATTATGTCTGGTCTTGATGTAGTTAAGTACAATAAGCTTCCAATCATTGACATGTACGTTGTCTAATTGGTTTTTGGTGACTCATAATATTTTCTCAACTTGTAGCCAGTTGTCATGGGGTTACTGACAGGTCTGCTATCCTCCATTCCAAATTTATTGAGAATTTTCTTAGCATATTTAGTTTGAGATATGAATATCCCATCAGTAGTTTTTGTAATTTGTAAACCAAGTAAAAATGACAATTCTCCCAACATTGACATCTCAAATTCATCTTGCATATCTATAGCAAATGTTTTACCCACTTTATCATTGCTACCTCCAAATATAATTCCATCCACATATACAACAATAATGATCAAGTGCTCACCTTCATATTTGAAGTATAAATTACTATTTGTGCATCCTTTCTTGAACCCATTTTGTTGTAGATACTTGTCCAGCCTTGAATATCATGCTTTGAGTGCTTGTTTGAGGCCATACAAGGATTTCCTCAATCCGTAGACATCATCATCATCTTCTAATAGCTAAAAACCTTCTAGCTATTCTATGTAGACTTCCTCTTCTAGGATTCCATTCAAAAATAAAGATTTTACATCCATCTGATATACTTTAGATCCTTTATACACTAAGAATGCAAGAAACTTTCCTATTGCTTCTAATCTTTCTACTAGTGCAAATGTTTCTTCAAAATCATGCCCTCAACTTGAGCATACCCCTTTCACACTAGTCTTGCCTTATTCCTTACAACATCTCCATCTTCATTGAGTTTGTTTCTAAACACCCATTTGGTGCCAATTATATTTTTTTTCAGTTCTAGGAACCAATTCCCATGTTTTATTCTTTTTGATCTGATTGAGCTCTTCCTCCATGGTATAGGGGCACCAGGACCTATTATGCCATAAAGAATCAATTCTTTATGTCATTTTTTGTTTTTGGGTTGATAATGGGTTTTAATGTCCAATAAGGTCATTTATGAACATTTTCAATCATATTAATTCATTTTTGTAGTGCTAGTGGTCATTGGCTAGAAAATTGCCAATGTTGTTGAAAGTTGTCAAAAAAGTTGCTAAAATTGTTATGCAACTTTTGGCAAGTCGAAAAAAATCAAGAAAATGGTTACATGAAAGCAAGAAATGATTTAAAACAATTGGTATTGATTTTAAATTCATGAATATACCTTTGAAAGTCAAATAGTGGAGGAAAAAACTGATTTTGTAATTTTTAGTGAATGAAAGCAAGCTTTTTTGTGTATTTTCTAATGTTGCGGACTTGTTCATTCCTTTTGTACAGATATGCACTTTCTATTACAGATGGGATACTACTTGGAGAATATGGGGGAATGAGATACCTTTCATTTGTAATTGGTTTGGTTAATTTTTGTTACCTTTTGCAAAAGTTATAGCATTTTTGGTGTCAATAGTAGCAGACTTTTACTATTTTATAACAAGAAATTATGCTTTTACAGATTTGTACAACCTATAATGGCCTGGGAAGTCCTTAGAAAATTTATATAAATGTTTTAGGGTTAAAATTATTTTTGTTTGGTCTCATTTGGAGTTAATTTGAGAAATTTATGATAAAAGTGCTCTAGATGGTCATGTTCAGAAATTAGGCTTTCCAATTTGATAAAAAAAAATCATTTCTCATGATCTGTACAATGAAAAATTCTATAAACTTGTAGATTTTTTTTTTTTCATGTCTTATTTCATATTTCCAAGCCCTAGGCCAAGATTTTATGGGCTGCAAGGTTAAATAGTTGAATGTGTGTCTCATTTTGCAAGAAAATTGTCATAAAACCCTAGTTGCAAAAGGGTTAAACAAATATTTGGATAGTTTGATAATGGTTTCAAGAGTGTAGAATCATTGAGACATGTTATGAAAATACTGAAGTGTAAAATAACTCATGTGTAACACTGTTTTCCCTTGTTGAATGCCTATTAGGCCATTGTAGCAATGTTTCCAAGATGAACGAGGATGCACCCAGTTATGCTTTGTGATGAATCATTGTATCAAATGTGTCAATTCAATCAAGTTTAAATCTCTCCTTCCTTTGCATCACTCCATGGATTTTATCCAAATTTCATCCTTGTTGGCTTAAATATAGCTTTTGGGTTCAATTTGCGACAAGAGATCAAAATTTACTCATTCTTTATTTCTTGTGATTCTTCCCCTTGTCTGGACACCTTCATTTTTGTCACCATTTAATCTAATCTATAGGGTGATCTTTTTGCACAAATTTTGCAAGTGATTTTTTACTTTCCTCTTCATTTTCTTCTTCTTCCTCATTTATTTTATTCTCCTCAAATATATGATTTTTCTTCATATTCATTCTTATCATATTTGATATGCTTTATCTTTTCATCAACTTTGAAATTGATGCTCTCAACAATTTTGTTCATCCTCTTTTTATACCATTTGTAGGCTTTTCTTTGTGTGGAATATCCAAGAAATATTCCTTCATCACTTCTAGAGTCAAATCTTCCCAAATTTTCATCTTTTCTCTTGATGTAACATTTACTACCAAATACCTTGAATTACTTAATAGATGTAGCCCTACCATACCATAGTTCATAAGGAGTTTTGTCACTATGTGCCTTGATTTGAAATTTGTTCAAAATGTAGATTGTTGTATGAGTTACCTCTCTACAAAACATATTTGCAAGCTTGGCCTCATTCAACATAGTTCTTTCCATATCTTTGACCACTTTGTTCTTTCTCTCTACAACTCCATTCTATTGTGGAATTCTTGGTGTAGATTACTAGTTCTTAATTCCATGGGTATGTGCAGGATCATGATGGGCAAAAAAGTGGCAATATGATGGGTATTTGTAGGGTATATGGTTGACGACCTTTTTTTTACCCAAAATTGATGAAACGAAAAGGGTTCTAAAAGGATATTCTTAGCTTTCCACCAGTATAAATTATTATTTACTTTGAATTTAATAAATTATTATTATTCATTTTCTATTTGAATTATGGCTAAAGTCCTGATTGATATGTTGATTGAAAAACATATATAGCTTTCAAATAGTATCACATTTTTTGAATCCAAAACATGTGTCACATTCTATGCTTCGCATACTATAAGATTAAAAAAAAAATGAATTTCATGAAGTTTTGACCAAGTTAAGGTGGTCGAGATATCTGAGTTTTTATATTTTTAAAATTTGCAATAAAAATCATAATTAATTATTTACTTAGAAAAAAATTACAAAAAATATGCATCACATCGACATGAGTCCTCTACTCATATATAAAATATTATAAAAAATGTTATCATTTTATTGTGGTTAGGTGGTGACAGACACCTACTTATTTTTTCCCTGAAATGTAAGTACTACTGCATTGAAATTTCAAATTTTCACCAAATAGATTATTTTTAAAAATAAATAAACCTAGTAGTTTAGAAACTACATTCAATTTGCTTTAGATTCTATTCTTACATATTTTTGAAATAATATAGATAACTTATTCAAATTTTTACATCAAGTTTCCTAACTCTGATTTTTTTTTTTTTGCCACTTAAGGGCTTGTTTTTTCCATGATGATCCTGCACATACCCACATGTGCTTCATAATACTCAAAAAATTCACTTGATGTGAATTCTCCTCCTCTATCAGATCTCAACCATTTAATTCTTCTTTCCATCTCCTTCTCAGCCATTTTCCTGAATATCTTGAATCTTTCAAATGCTTGATTATATTCTTTTAGAATGGTTACCCATGCCATCCTTGTATAGTCATCAATTAGCAACATAAAGTATCTCTCACCTTTTAGTCCTTTTTTCATTCTAGGTCCGCATAAGTCAGTATGGACCAATTGTAAAGGCTTGGAAGTTGAATATTCTATTGTTGGAAATTTCACCTTTGTTTGTTTTCCTTGCTAACATTCTTTGCATATTATGTTTGCAGGCTTGGTTATCTAAGGCATGTTTCTTACCAGACCTCTTGAACTTACTTTCACTATATTGTCAAAGTTTACATGCCCCAATCTTCGATACCACAACCAACTCTCATCAACTTGACTGATTAGATAGGTCTGACCTTTAATTTCACATAGATTGTGAAGATTAGAATTAGTTCTTACTCCTTGTATAATTTTCTTTCCTTCCTTTATAATATTGCAACCTTCTAAATCAAATGTGACCTTATAATCATTATCACACATCTGAATTACACTTAGCAGGTTGTGTTTTATCCTTTCTATGCACAAGACATATTTGGTGGGTTTTTTACCATCTAAGATCAATATTCCTTTTCCACATATCTCTACTACTATGTTGACACCCAAAATCATAGATCCTCCTTTGCATTTTTTTGATTTCGATGAAATTTATTTTTTCTCTAGTCATGTGCTTGGAGCAACCACTATCTATCACCCATAAATTTTCCTTTTTGGCATGTAGTGTCATTTGTGCAATCATGGACTATGTGGAACTCTGGTATTTTTCTTTCCACACCTTTTTAGGTTTATTTTCTCCCTTCTTCTCAAGAGCGGTCGACTCCTTGGTTACTTTAGGTGGTTTTTTTTCTTTTGATCATTTTGTTTTTTTGATCTCATGAACTTAGTTCTATAATCTTTGGCAATGTGATCAGAATTATTGCAATTGTAACATACAACATTCATGTCTAGTAAAGGTGCAAATGGATTTTTACTTGCAAAGTTCATACTCCTCTTAGGAATGACCCTACATTCTCTAGCCCTATGACCAAACTGATTGCAATTCTAGCAGTATCCATAAAATTATGATGAATACCTAGTCATAGTGTTTCCTTGTGTAGGGCGAGGTGATCTTCTTTGTATTGGCTTCCTTATAGTACTTTTCACCCTAGTAAATCAATCAACATTATTTCTCCTTATGTCTTGTCTCTCCTTCTAGTGATTTGAAATTGAAAAAGTGTCCTTGTCTATAGCTAGCTTCTTTTCTTTCTTGGTCTCTTTTAGCTCAACATATTTCTTCTTAGCTTCAATTTTTTTTTTGCAGGATTCTTCACCAACCAAACTAGACTTTTCTCCTACTCTAAACCTCTCATATGATTTTGCAGAGGTATCCATAAAAAAACTCTTACCTTTATCAATCCCTAGCCTATATTTTTCTTTGTTAGAGGGTTTTGGGGTGCTTAATAAATCATCAAGAATTTCGGATCCACCTTTCCACTTAATTCCTTTTTTTACTTGTTCTCTGGCTTTCTCAAGATCCTTTCTTAGTTCAACAATTTCTTCCTTAGGCTTCATGGACCTGTCAACCTCAGATTGAAACTTGGACTTGATCACATCTTCCATTCTCTTGGATTCTTCTAACTATAGCTTCAAGCTTACCACAATCTGATTAGATTCTTCAAGATTCTTGGTTAGCTTTTTTGACTCCTTTTGAGAAAGTTTCTTCTACTACTTATTTTCCTTCTTCAACTTCTCTATCTCATCTCTGAGATCATCAATTCTACTTAGTGCACAACTTATCTCTCCTTCAAGATCAACTTCTCCTTCCTCTTGTTCTTTAAATCCTTTTTCCATGAAAACATACTCATTTACTATTATCATGAAGGCACAATCTTGTTCATCATTAGAGTCACATAAGTCATCTGATACATCATTGTCATCTTGAATGTATAGAATCTTCTTCTTTATCTAAAAGTTACTTTTGTTAGGTATGTAGTGTTTCTTCATTTTACCATCTATTTATTGTTAAGAGTTATCCTTCTTATTCTATGGGAATTTTATAGTAAAATGACCTACCTTACCATAGTCAAAACATTTGAAGGGTAGCTTACATTTATATTTACTAGATCCTCTTCTTATTCTCCTAATGAATTTTACCGCTTCCTCATCAGTCTCTTCATGCCTAGATAAAATTTCTCCTACCTTTCCTTTCATGGGTTCTTCATCATTCTTTTTTTGACAATTTTAATATGAAAATTCTCTTTTGTATGGCTTCGTATCTCCCATTCTCATTTCATATGTAGTAAATATACCATGTAACTCATCAAGAGTTAGTTTATCTACTTCTCTTCCTTCTTCTATTGCAAAAATCTTGGGGTCATTTTTTTTTTTTCATTGACCTTAGAACTTTTTGCACAATTATCGTTTCTTTTACTTCCTCTCCAAATCATCTAATAGAGTTTACAACCTCTTCAAATTTTTAAATATAATATGCAATCTTTTCTTCCTCACTCATCTTCAACCCTTCAAACTTCACTATGAGAATTTGTAGCTTTGCTAGCTTTACCATGTCATACCCTTCATAGATGATTTTCAACTTAATCCAAACATTGTGTATCTTTTGATAGCGCGGCACTTTGACAAGTACTGAAATTCATAGACTACAAAGAATATCATGCTTGGATTTGGCATTTTTCTCATAATCCTTCTTCCCAATAGCGTCAGTGGGAGGAGTAGTAGGAGGAATGTAATTGTTCTTAAAATACATCCAAACATATAATCTTAGCCTATCCTAGGTATGAGTCCATCAAAATTCTCCTGAAGGCCTAATTTTATCCATGACACTGAGGTGCTTTGTTTGTGGAGGAACAATCCTGACTAGCCATTGTGTTCACTTATTCAAGACCTACCCAAGTTGATTAAGCTTCTCCTAGGGAACCTAGGCTTTGATATCAATTTTTGGAACATAATGATCTACTGAGATATGGATGAATCAATAGATAACTTTAAAATATTATATTTTATAACACATAATAATTAATTCCCTTTTAAACTAGGTTTTAGTAAATTAGGTCATACATATGTAGACACATAAACATACACATAACTATAGTAATGGAAAAATTATTTCCCTTACTTGGTTTGCTAATTGACATTAAAACTAAATTAATGATTCCTTGGAGTGGTGTTGCAATTAAAAAGGTGAAAAATGATGGAGGCTCTCTTTCACCTTCAGGGTTTTGGATCTAAACAGAGAGAGACAATTCTTCACACTCTTCACTCAAGAACAAACCCTTGAGATTTCAATGCAAAGGAGATTAAAATATTGCAAAGGGATTGTTCTAAAGGGTGAATGATATCTAATGAGAGGTTCACCACCAAGTTTAGACTTGGAAAAGATAATCTAATGCATGTTGTAAGAAAAAACCTTAATTAACTGCAAAATAACTCTAAATGAACTAGAAAGACAAGTAAAATGCAACAGAAAGCTATAAAATTGAAAGTGTTCACCTGCAAGACTAAAGAAGGTAGAATGGAGGTCTAAAATTCTTGAAAATCTACTATTAATGCTAACTATGACTCATTTGATAGGTTGGCTGAATTAGTACAGTTTATAGAAAAATGCACTAGAAAAAATTTCAGCCAAAAGGGTATCTACATCTGTAAAAATCTTTGCTAGGCCTCTTTAGTGGGACTCATTCACCAATAGTGGTGAATTGGCCCACTTTCAATTTTTTGGAAGTTCTAAACTGGATTCTATTCCTCTTGGTCTTTGTTGCTCTTTTTGATTGGTTTTCAGAGTTGAAACTACAAATTGCCACATGTAGGCCTTCTCCAAAATTCTCCAAGGTTTGATGACAACTTTCAAGATTTGACAACTTTTCCACAACTTTTTGATAAAATCTATAACCTAGCCCTACAAATCACACATAAGAAGAGGGAAAAATGTTGTGGGGGTTAGGGAATAGGGGTTTGTCTTGGTCAAACCCCTTGTTGGTAATTAAACCTTGAAATGAAAGAAAATATGAAAGGAGAATGATGAATGAACAAAATAAAATGTTGCAACTCACCAAACCCTATCAACAAGGTGTTGTAATTATGCTTGAAATGGTTACAATGGTTGTGGTTCTTGAATCTTGATTGAATGTTGTTGTTCTTGCTTGAAATACTTGCTTGGATCATGAACTCTACATCACAAATGTTAGCATAATAACAAACATGATGAATGCAATCTTTGACATGATGATTGAAAATTGAATGCTACTCTAAGATGCTTGATAATCTTCACTTAAATTCCTTTCAATGCTCTTGTGAACTCTTGAATGCTAGGTGTTGAATATGAGTGAAATAACCTTTATTTATAATTAATTATGTGAGAATTCCAAAAATTATAACACTAGAAACCAACATTAGATCTAAGAGAATAAAATCCTATCAAAAATTTCATTTAATTTGAATTTTAGTTACATGGGACTCATTTTCCAAAGGTGGAAAATGAGTCCCATGAGACATAATGTATGGGATCCAAAATGAAAAGTGCTTAGAAATGTGTGAAACCTACATTAGGGCCAAAAAGACCTAGGTGGGACTCATTCACCCAAGGTGGTGAATGAGTTCCAAACAGTAAATTTGGGTCACACAAGCCAGGAACACCTGAATTATGATGGGTTAGTGATTGGTGTCAGGATTATCCTCAAAAAGATGCAACAAATGAGGCTTGTGGATGAAAAATAGGTCCAATTAAAGCATAAGAAACCCCAATTATCAATGAGAAGCCTAGAGAAATGTGAAAGTGTGTTACAACACTTTAAAAAACTCTAAATATGGAAAAATTAAGGTTGATTATTATTAAAATTATGTTTATTATGCTTAGTTAATTGATAAAACCATAGAAAAGTGTGAAAGTGTGTTACAAAACTTCACAACACTTTAGCAAGGCACCACTAAACTCCATTAATTCATAAGGGCCCAAGACCTAATGTGAATGTGTTATCCACATTGCAACACTAAATCAAGGCAATATTAATCCAAAATCCACAAGGAGGACCCAAACTAGTGTGAAAATGTCAAGGGGTCCATTTTACTACACTACATCTAGCCCCCACTTTAGTGAGAGGATGAACCCACTTCAAACTCACACTAAAGTAGACAAACACATAAAGAGGGTTTCAAATGAACCAATTCTAGTAAGATGAGATGGAAATGATCAAGAGAGGTGATCAATCCCCCAGGATCAAGATCTTGTGGCAAACCAACATAGGCACAAAAGAACACACATGAGAATGATATAAAGAACAACAACAAAGCACAAGCATACACAATCAAAGATGAAGAAGAGGAAAGATGAAATAGAAGAATCAAACCAAGCTTTGACTATTTTTCCATCACGATATGGATGAGATATAGGCTATTTTTCCAAAAATGCATACTCACTATGAGGCAATGGAACTCTTGGCTGTCCACTGGGTGAAAAGTCCTAAAATGTGAGAAACATACACTCATGGATAGTATGCACTCACACACACACACAAGTGGCTATGGGGAAAGTGATGCCTCATATTGGGCTTCCCATTCAAACTATACAAAATTTATACTTCTTGATAACTTCAATAAGGCATCACAAAAAAATGGTTTTCAAGCTTCATGAGACAAGCAAGACTTTGTATGCTTCGAGTTCATGAACAAACAAAATGGACTACAAGCATGCAAGTTGTGTTATGCAAGGTGGCCATATATCAACAAATGAAAAATGAAATATAGGAAATGTTCAAAGGATTCATGCTTAGTTCATGTGAAGTCTTTAGCTTAGGGAACATTGTGCCTAATGTCTCCAAGAGAGGACCAATCAAAGAATAGAAAATTCACAAATTAGGAGATACAATGCATCGCATCAAGCCACTAAGAGGAATGCAATATTCTAAGAGTGATCATGCTCCTTAAGGACATTACACTAAATTCCATCAACAAAGAAACAAATGCATCATATGAAGTGAGAAGGATGCACTACGAACCATGAAAAAGAAAAATGTGAAAAAACAATGCCAATGTATGGCCCCACTTTAAAGAAATTTCTAAACACCGTACTATAAGCAATTAATTTAAAGTAGAAAATGATAAATGAAAAAAAGAAGGAATACATGAGAGCTAACTTGGAAAGCCCTATACCAAGTAATATATTTTCGAGTAAAGCTGCGTCAAGTGGGAGAAAGAGAAAAGAGAGGGGTTGCACCCAAAATGAAAAAACCAAACACATAAGGGATCTATGTATTTGGGGTTAGTATGATCTTTGCTACATTGTTTTAAGAGAGCTAAGAGCTGTCATCATCCCCCAAATACACATAGAACTAGAAGAATGACACAAAGAGAGTGAAAACAAAGAAAAACCTTTTGGGTCAACATGGAAGAAACATGAATGTCTCAACCCTTTGTGTCATCCACATAAGGAAAACACAAGACAAAAGAGAAAATGAGAAAATGAAAAGGAAAAAGAAAAAGAAATCCTTTTGGGTCAACATGGAAGAGACATGAATGTCTCCACCCCTTGCATCATCCCCAAAAGTAAAACACAAGACAAAAGAGAAAAATAGAAAAAGGGTAAGTGCACCAAGATGGTTCTCAAAAAGGGGGCTTAAGTGGCCATTTTTTTTCTAAAATTAGGAAATTCTGACCTTGGACGTGAAATTGAGGATAGTTACACTCAAAATTTTGAGATGGAACAAAAACAAGGATCAAAGTGCTCTAAGTCTACTTTCTAAAATACTAATATATTTGCAAAATAGTTGATATTAAGGGGTTCAAAAGAGGGATGTACACAAATTGGTGTTGTTTTTGTCAAAAAAACATAACATAACAACTCTTGTACGACCTAAGCACGGTGAACTTTTTTTTATTATTTTTAAAATCACCATGGTTAGAAGTTAGCTAACATCTAGTTGATGCACAATTTTTCTAATAATTTTTTAATGAATATTTGATTTTTTACTAATTTTTTAAGTGGGCACTTCCTAAAAGTTAAAAATTTGGTCGTGCTCCCACTACAAATTTTGGAAAGTAATAGTTTTTTTACATTTTTATTTTTTAAAATTTGTAGAATGGAGTCTAGTTTCTAAAAATGCAATTTATTTGAAATTTTGATGAACAGTTAATTTATAACGAAAAAAAAACCAAACATTGTTTTTTGAAAAAAAATAGACATACAAACAAAAGAAATTATGGATGAAAGGCCTAACATTGTCAAAAAGTGAAAAAAAATTATATTGTTGGAAATCTAAGAGAGAACTTAACATTACCCATGCATTTGATTTTGTTGATATTGAACCAAATGCAATCCTGATGGTGAGCACAAACTGATTATGTGAAAAATTGTAGAATTTGCAAAAAACATGTCTTTGGTCATTGGGAATGCCCTCCAAGCCTTTGGGTTGGTATTACAAGGAAAATACCAAAGCTAAGGCTCAGGGATTCCCAAAGAAAAATATAATGTTCTCACGTTATTTATTAGTTTTGACTTTTTTGCTTCTCTAGGGAACATATCTAGCAACACATAACATGTACGTGTTATTTCTTCCTTTAGTTAAATGCCACTTTTTTGAATGTTTGTTCATATGTTTGTATGTATATATATGCTTGTGTGTCATGTATGTATGTATGCATGCATGCATGTATGTATGCCTATATGTATGTATTTATGCCTATGGGAGAGAGGGCGAGAGAGGGTGGGAGTACGAGAGAGTGTGGGAAGGTGGGAGAGAGGGTGGGAGAGTGTGAGAAAGGGTGGGAGAGTGTGAGAGAGAGTGGGAGAGTGAGAGAGAGAGTGGGAGAGTGTGGGA
>VDFB02180178.1:0-20034 GCA_007258455.2 Sequoia sempervirens
CAACTTGGCCAGTATGTTGTTTGGGTGGTGCCATCTCGAACAAACTAGGGCCTCTTTACAATGTTATACTTCAAATAGCTAGGACTAACCAGAGATAGAAAATTACATAACAAAGCACTACAATTTCTCACAACTATAATTAAAATATAGCCCTAACACATTTATCAACAAGCTCAATGACAAGCACAACAAATATTTTCCCAAATTCAAGTGCAGAATGACCGGAAGACACATCACGACTTTGTTTGTAGAAGTCCCAAATTCTGGTTGCAATGATTCACAACTTCACTTTCAGCTTTGAAACTACTCTGAAAAATACTTGAATGCTTTGTAATAAAAATAAAGAAGGAGAATTGATTTTATTTCGATCAAATCATGCTAGTAAGTGTCTCATCCACCATGAAATCTCACTTGCGCACTGCACGAATGACTCCAACCATATTTGATGCAAATTTAAATTCGAGCCGTCGATATTTTAGTTAGATCAAATCATCAAACGACCACCTTCAAAAAAAGCTGACACAATTGCCAATGTGATAGTAAGGGGCCCACCATACCATACGCTACCAAGGAAGTCCACGTGGCAGTCGCCCGCAATATTGCGATCAGTAAAGATCCTCTAACTTTGGATCACGCGATGGTGGGAAACCATAGATCTTGAGCATCAGTGATCTTGTTTGTTTAACACAATCGCCAGCCTTATCATTAACCATCGAGCAACTTTCCCACCTAGATTATAACAGAGCCGTTGATTTAAAATATGTGCGTCATAAGAACACTTTAGTAATCTGCCTTTTAATGTATTAAGGCCAGACAATATTTCCTTTATTTTTTTGGCTTGATCGGATGAGACATGTGGCGCCCACCCAGGATATCGCGATCATTAAAAACCTTGCAATTTTGGATCATGCAATGGCGGGAAACCGTTGATATCTGACAATAATTGATCGACGACACACAAACTTATCTCCTTTGGCCATGCCAAAAAGGACACGTGGCACCTGCCCGTGATATCACGATCAACCAAAGCTTTGTGGTGGGGCCATCGCGGGATGGCGGGGAACGGCTGAGATCAAATGGTAGTTGATCAATGGTCACACGAATTTCATCCTTCTACAAAATAAAACATTTATTAAGAGGACAAGGGGACATCATTAGGCGGATGGTAAACAATGACATAATTCTTTTTAAAACCGTGAAACACAGGGCCAACCAAGACTTAGGAAAATGAAAAAATTCCACAGAGGAAATAAAATTAAAACAAAGGGACTCGACCTAGACAAACTGATACAACATAAGTCTTTTTAAAACACCTCAAAAAGTAACATCGAAATAGATCCCAACAAAGGCATAACATAAACACAAGGGTTTTACATGTAGGGAAAGCTAAAACCCCAACCCTCAGAAATTTCCAACACCATGAAAGACCAGTAACACTAGGTAGGGTAGGAATGGAACATAAGGAGAAAAAAATTGAAGTTCCATCAGATCCAATTGAAGGATTGTTTCACATCCAAATTCAAGATCAAGATCTACATTCCTTAAAGCCACTTCATGTTGGATTGCTGATTTGTACCCCAATAGTTCATCCAAGGTATCATTGTTTCACGTTTCATGTTTCATGTTCATGTTTCATTGTTTCATCATAAGGTTCAATTACCAAAATGGGGTTTGACAAAGGCAAACCCCTATTCCCTAACAATCCACATTTTTTCTTCTCTCTTGATGTGTGATTGTAGGTTTTAGATTAAAGATCAAGTGGAGAACAAAAGTTGTCAAAGTTGTAAAAGTTGTCATCTTTATTGCAAGATCACAAAAAATACTCTACATGATTTATTTCTGACTTTCGGGAGTTGAACACCTAAGATTTGGGAGTATAAACATTGAAGAACAAAAACTAGAAATCACTTTGTCAAAACCCTAGCAAGGACCCATTCACCACTTGGCGAATGAGTCCTCTATGAGGCTCAAAACATCATTTTTTCAAAAAGGTACACATCATTTCAACATCTTAAAACCTTCCTTTTTGCTGTTATAATAGTTAGGTTTGATTTTTGATTGTTATTTATGCATTTTACCTCTCATAATTGAGTGAAACATCAAGTCAAAAATTGGATGCACCCATTTGATAATCTCATTTGGTGATTGCACCCTCTTTTCCTTTGTTTCATTTTGGTGAACCTGACCTCTTAAGCACTGTAATTGTCTGATTTTGGAGTCTCTCTTTTCATCCTAGGTTAGATCTTGCATTCATTTGCATTGAATTAGATCTCATTTAGGGTGTCTTAGTTTGCATTCAAATTTGCATTTCATCTAGGGTTGTAGAATTGCATTGTTTGCATTCTTTAAATTTGAAAAATACAAAAAATCAATCATTTTGCATATCATCTAGATCAAATAAAATTGCATTTGAAAATCAAAACAAAATTGCATATCAAATTAGGTCTTTCAATTCATCATTTTCTCACATTTTCATTTTACATTTCACATTGCATTTACAAAAATTTGAACTTGAAACTTATTGTAGTAGACCTGAATCTAAAAATCATTAGAAAAGGCTTTTAAAAATCTGTAAAAGTCAATTTCAAAACCCTAATCTAGGACCCATTCACCCTAGGGCGAATGAGTCCTTGATTAGACCTAAAACTAAATTTGTGGAATTTAAAAACTTCTATTATGTGCTTTTGTTTACAACTATTAGATCTCTGTTATAGTTTGTTGAATTTATGTTTCATTCATTTCATTATATCTAGCTCAATTTTCTTCATTTAGTGCATTGTCTAAATTCAAAATTACATTCACAACATTTTATTTTCAAATTGTTGAATAGTGTAATCAATACATTTCCCTGTTTAGAATCTAAAAAATGTATTTACACATTTCATTCTAGGACCTTGCATTGCACTTTACCCTCTTTTCATTTTGGGTTTGTACACTAAGTTTGTAAAATATTGTATGAGCTTTACAATTTGGTGTCCTAATAGCAATACTCTTGTAAGATATAGTTTGTGATCTGTAATTAAAGGGTTACAAACAATTTGCACTTTATTCCTAATTACAAATTTATCCCTAATCACAAACAAAATTGCGTGGTTATGCATTTTAACCATTGAAATTACATAAATTGAGTTCACTTAATCCTTTGCTTATCCTAATGACATAAACGATAATTACTTAAATGTTATAATTAACATTCAAAGTAGGAATTAAAACTAGAAAGAATGAGAGAGAATAGACAAAAGAGAGAGAATAGAGAGACAACAATGAACTTGATAACAGAGTTCACTCATATGTTCAGGCTACATCTCTGGGTCCACTTTTCAATGAGGAACCACTTTATTAATGACACCAAGCTTATTTGCCTTATTACATCATTCAAGCCTCAAAACCTGCATTACAAAGTCTCTCACAGTCTCTTGCTAACACATTCAAAAAATCCTTCCCAATATGCCTAATTTCTCCACCATGAAATCATTTACCATAAGAAAATTGATTGTCCTCACAAGAGAAAAACTTCCTCTTAAATACACCAATTTTTCCTAATATGGTTCATAACCATATGATTTTGAAAAATCTACCCTATCTCCCATTACAAGTAAAAATCTTACACAATCCCCTATTTACAGATAAAAATCACTACTAATCATTTTAATAACTTTTGAATAATCTTTTAAATGTCTTATAATATCGTTAACATATTATTTGATCCCTTTGAATAGTTTTGAATCAGGCTTACAATCATCAAATTTAAAAGGGATTAAGTTTTGTTTTGATTTAGAGGGTTAATCTTTTAATTTAAGGGAGAATTTGGTTTGTGAACTATCTTCAAAATTAACCGAGCCCGCAAAATGCTCAACACGGGTCGATGGTTTAATGGCGAAGAGGGTATTTAGGGGCGAGGTGGTCGGTGGTTCGACCCACACCCAACTATTTTTTATCCATTGATTTCAAACATTTATTCATAAAAAAGGAGCGACACCCAATATAGTTAAAGCGCACTATGCGCGACGCAATGGTAGGAGATAATGTTTGTGTGGTGGAGGTTGGGGGTTCGACTCCCACTAACTATTTTTTTGGAAACATTTGAAACCAACACATGCTGACTGGGTGCCATGTGGCACTTTGTGATTGGGCTACGTGGCACACCATCATTCACTGATCGCCATATCATCGCCTCTTGGCCACCATGTCATCACCACTAGGATGCCACATGTCAACTTGTGACTCGTCCATGTTGTTTACCTAGTCAACATCCTCTGCCATGTGCCAATACCTGATTTGTCATTGCTTGCTGACTGTGTCCATGTCACCATGTTGACATCAGCATGGTCAACCCATTTTGCTCATAATTTTAACCGACTGTATCTTCTCCATATGAGCTTTGTTTAATGTGAAACGAGCAACATTAGAATCATGGTGATGAGCTCTTTGACATAATGCTACTTTTGACCATTTTTGAGATGATCATTTTTTTGCCTTTCTGACTGGCCCCTAGTACCCTATTTTGACCAAACTTTGATTGGGAATATCTCAGGCGTATGGTCTCATTTTGACATGATTCAAGTTGTGTCAGGATTGTGTCAATGAGATCTATGCGATGATGCCAACTTCATTGAAATCTAAGACTATGAAATTTTTGGTCTACTGGATCCTCCTGGATCAGTTCGAGACTCATGTCATCCCACGATATCCCATTCTTCATGGATCTTGGGTTTTCTAACTCTCTTCCTAATAGCGTTGATAATCAACCCCCTATGGATCATAGTATGCATACTTCATTCCCATGAATTCCATCCCTACAATCAATGTGCTTAATATTAACAATACCATCCCTACCATCACTAGTTGTACTCAAGCTTTGGGGTGTACCCAAAGCCAAGGTGCAACTTCAATTCCTCCTTCTACCATACCCATTTCCATTTCTACATACACTAGTACTCAAGTTACCACAACCATCCAACCTACTAGCAATGTGAACACTTCCTTAGGTATTTCCACAAGGAATCCTTCTAGCTTTGTGCATTCACATACCATATCTCCTCAACCATCCTCCCTCACAAACTTACAATTCACTTTCCCTCTGCATACATACACCACTGCACCTTATTCCCCTCCACCTTACAATAACAATTATGCTATCCTCAACACACTTATGCAAACCATGTCATCCATTCAACAATAAGTTGCAACCCTCAATCAAAACAACAATGGTCAACCTTTGCAATACATCAAAACCAATCTGTTATCCCTAGAGATATTGAGAGCACAAATACCACAAGGTATAGAAGTTCCCAAATTTGAGAAATATGGTGGGAAAGGAGATCTTGTTAGCCATGTTTCTGCTTTTACAAGTTCCCTATGTAGTGATTTCATCTTCGAAGATAAGCTCTTGGCTAAACTATTCCCTAGATCCTTGAAGGATACTGCTTTAGAGTGGTTCTCTTCCTTACCGAATAATTCAATTGGTTCATTCAATGAACTTTTTGATGCCTTTTACAACCACTTCCACATTCACATGGGTCCCAAGATGACCCTAGCTGATTTAATGACATGTAAACAAAAGGATGATGAGAAAGTGATTGATTTCATAGCAAGATACCAAACACTTTATTAATAAGAAAACATTAAGATTCTTGATACCGACCATCAACAAATGTTTATTTCCAACTTACAAAACAAAATCCAAAACAAACTTGACATGTTGAGATTCCCATCATTTACACAGTTATGTACAACCCTTTGTGATTATAAAAATATGACTTATGGTCGCGATGCAAAAAATCCCCCTATCCATCCCGAAAAGTACGAATCCGTAACTCAAAATAGTTACCAACCTTTCAAGAAGAAAAATAGGGGATTTTTACAACTGAAATACCCTCAACCAAATCAACAAGCTAATAACTGAGTGGCTGCTATAAAGATGACAAATATTTTTTCCTTTGGGGATAGTAATATAATTTTTTTGGTTCTACCCAATACCCTTCATAATATCATGTTGCAACTTATTGAAAAGAATATGATTTCCTTACCTCCTATTAAAGAGCGTTATCCTAATCTACCATTACCCTTAAGCTTTCGATGAAACTCTTATTTCCATTATCACCGATAAAATGGACATGATATGAAATATTGTAAGCATCTTCAACATCTTGTGCAAGACCTTATCGATTCTAATCATCTACAAATTGGAGGTGTGAACAATCAAGGCAATAAGTTTGTAGATCCTCCCAACCAAAACTTACAAATATTTACAAATCCCATGTGAAAACATACTATTTCATTTGTCAAAGCTAGTGAAACAAAGAATGATGTGATGAATGTTGACACAAATGATGACAACATAAAAGATGGCAATGAAGAAAAACCAATTAAAATGGTATAATTTATCGACGCTAAACATCATAAGGGCTCAACCAAAATGCCTCTTGATATTGCTTTCTCACAAAAAAAAAATCTTAAACATGCACTCGATGGTCCTCTTTACATAGTTGGAAGAATCAATGACAAGCCCACTAATGGGATATTAATTGATCCCGTTTGTGTAGAGAATATGATCATTGAAGAATTCCTACTCGTGCATGAACTCTATATCAAGATACAAATGATAATTCAAAAGCATGGATCAAGACACAATGTTTTTTCTTTTCCTATGATAGGCTTGATAGATCTCCCTTTAAAAGTTGGACTGGAAACACTAATTGACTCATTCACCATCATCCCGCAGTCAGAACAATTTTGTGTAAGGTTAGGCCACCCATGGCTTTGCTTCATGAATGTCATCTTGTCGGTTGTGCATAAATGTTTAAAGTTTCCCTTTGGAAATGATATCTTTACTGTGCATCATAGTGAGTTTAATCCTGTGTCTTCTCAAGGGAACTTTTCCTTGGATTTATTTTGGCCTGAGCCTATTGAACCTATTAGACCTCAAGAGGAATTATTTTTCAAATCCTATCAAAATTTCAAGGCAAAGTGCATAGCAAAATTATCCCTTAGAAACATGCCTCAACCCTCCACTGAGCTGCCTATCCTTGAAACAATGATTGAACCAAAAATCCTTCCAACCATCCAAGAGCAGCCTATGAAAAAACCTCCTGCAATTTCCTATAAGAGACCATGAGACAACAAAAACAATCCCTTTGTGCCTCCTAACATTAAAAAAGTTTACAAAGATAAAGAGAATGTGGTTCAACAACCTCCTATGGTTCCTCCTATTCCTCCCCTAAAGGAAGAAAATAAACCTATAGTTGACAAACCTGCTCCTACACAAACACAAATTGACAATCGATTGAAATGAAACTGAAATGCTAGAGAGCATAGGTGTTGATGTTGTGCTATTGCTCATATGTTACAAAATCAAGAAGAAAAGAACAACATATAAAATCAAAATCCGAACATACCTGAAGCAATGCATGATGACTCTATGCCCTTGCCACAACATAAACAAGGACCCTCCATGGACATTTTAATTGGACCTCCCATTGTGATTAATCTAGATGATGACAATGACATTGCAAATATTGATGAAAAAGTTCATGTTCAACTCTATAGACGATGTCTCATCCCTATCGGCGATTTTTGCAAGATCACTGACGTTCACCTCACAAGAATTGAGTGGAGAAGACCTTGAAGGGCATTCTTCATTGGCTCTTCTTGCAGGAGGGTCGAAGGTAACCCCCCTTGATATTCCGCCCTTGCAGGCTCATCTACCCTCCCCTTATAGTGATCTAGATTGGGACAATGATGACCTCTTGGTTGATGAGGACTAGGAGGTGCCTCTTCTTTATCTATAGATTAGATTGTGTGTGTGTTGTGTTCCCCTGTACTTGTTTTATATGTTCTCGGATGACCTTTGTCACCCTCGTAGGTGCTTGGATACAACAGGTTTTTTGTGTCATAAAAATTCTTCTATTTGTCACATCATTCTTCTCTTTGTCCTGTATTGATTTTTGATAATTGGGGATGATGAAAAGTGTTGGGGGCATTTAGGAATTTCTTCACATGTTCTGATATAGTAGGGGGTTGATGATAGTTCATTTATATTATTATATCTATTTATCTATTTATATGTCATTTTCTTTCTTCTTTCTTTTATCTTTCTCTCTTCTCTGCTTGTTTGTGATGTTGTGGTGCTCATGTGTTGTCCCTCACGTGTGTGACAACATTACCATGGTTACATCTCGTCATGTTTTGTGGGCCACAACATCACCTTCATTCTTTCTTTTCTCTCCTTAGGATGTCACATGCTTTTGTGTTCAACATGCACCATCCTAAGGGGGGCTATCATATCACTTCGATTTCCTAAAGACGTATTTGGTGGCCAACAAATCCCTTATTGAAAATTTCTTTTTTTTTTCAAAAATTGCATTCCACAACAAGGACCCCTAGCAGAATACTTTTCCTTTATCATGGATTCGTAAAGAAATTTTTTGAGAAACCTTCCTCTGAGGAGGGAGCACCTTTTCCTACATGCGATGTTCTGACTTTTCCCTTGCAAGGGGGCATTCTTCCTTTCAAATTCCTTGATGAAGTGAAATATGTCAAAAGGATTCCTTAATGTTGAATTGATTTGCAAAAAACACTGTTGCACTTTCAAACAAAGTGTCCCTTAAGTGGACCCATTTTCATTTGAAGGGTTCCTGAGGGACCCCTTTGAAAGCTCTTCCTTCAATTGTTGATTGTCTACGTGACTATCTACTTGTCTGCTTGCATGGATTTTTTTTGATATCTAACATGTTTTGTCTACGAATTAGCATGTTGCTTTACAGGTGTGTCTGTGAAGGTGCTTTTCAATCAGACTCTTTAAAGCCTCTCACATCAGGATTCCTTAGGACTGAGCACCTGGGATTCCATCTTTGCAAGTTCAAGGACTTGTAAAGTGCTTTCATCTTGCGGGATTTGTTCACCATTGGTCTATGGGCTTCTGGTGCACTTTGTTCAACTCTCTTCAGGACCGAGTACCTGTGGAGCCATTTTCCCGCCTTACGCTTTCAAGCATGTCAAATTGTGGTCTGCTTCCATGACGGTTTAGGTATATTTTCTTGGAACAATTTCAACATACTTTTCTAAACACTCATTGGAACTCATGTTCACTAAAGTGGGGGAAAAATGTATAGGCATGAATTTGTACCCCCTTGCAAGTTCCCCTTTTACATCCTTCACCTTAGAAAAATCAAACCCAACAATGTAATTCCACATTCTCCTTCTTTACCCCATCCACTTGGCGCCTGTCTATAGTGTCGGTGGGGGAATTTCTATTGGAGATGCACACACAATGCACAAACATCTACGTAGTGCACTGTCATCCTAACATGATTTCTGCCTCTAGAATCTGCTCCATTGGGGCTAAAATGTAACATATCTACACCTCTTGATTGAACTTTGAACAACTCTTTCCCTCCCTAAATCATCTTCAAATGCCTATATTTCTTGTTCATTCGAACTTCTTCACATTCTTGACAATTCTCATGCTTCTACACAGCTCTTGAGCATATTCTTGCAACTTCTTGGCTACTTGTTGCACCATCAACTCTTCCATTCTAACATCACAACATTCTTCACATCTACCATAGAAGTTGGAGCTTGGTGTCTTGCGAGACTTCCTGCAGCATCGTTGTGGCCACGTCGACTTTTCCATGATTGTAAAATTGCATTCCTCTCTCATTGGCCTTGAGTGCCTCTGGTCGAGGGTGGTATTATTCATTTACTATTGCATTATTGTTGGATTTGAGTAGCATAGTGCTCTTTTTAGTGTTCAACATTCTCTTTCCATACTTTCTTCATCGGATTTCTATTTCTCTATCTATTTGGTTGTCCATGGAGGTGGAAA
This sequence comes from Sequoia sempervirens, assembly GCA_007258455.2. Lineage (NCBI taxonomy): Eukaryota > Viridiplantae > Streptophyta > Pinopsida > Cupressales > Cupressaceae > Sequoia > Sequoia sempervirens. Next base: position 9,827 of record VDFB02180178.1, read on the forward strand.
CACCAAAATGGGGGTTTGACTGCGACAAGCCTCGAAATAGCCCCAACATTTTCCCCACTTTCCTATGTGTACGTACTTCATTTATGTGGAGCTTGTTGGAGAACTGGACCTATCATGAGTTGAATTCTTACCTTTCTCATTCTTGTCATTTCTAAAGAATTTATTTTGTTATTTTTTGTTTGCATCATCACAGTAAACCTCTTTAGCTGGGCATGTGCAGGATCATGGTATGCCAAAAAGTGGCAATGGAGAAAAAATAACGTGTTTCATCGATTCAAAAACGTGAAAATGCCGAGTTGACTTTATGCGGCTTGGGTGTCGGTACACACTACCGAAGCAAAACCCAAACCTAGATTTCCAAATCGGATATCTGATCCAAATCGGATATCTGATTTGTGACAACATATATTATTTCCATATCGGCCCGATTAAAGCTCATTCTCATTTCACAACTGGTTAACTGCGGCGGGCGCACAATCAAAAGTTTATTTCGCAAATCAGATATCCAATTTGGTGCAAATCCATCTTCAAAAGGTTAGATTATTGATTTTTCTTTGCTCTAATCAAAATTTCAATTAGATTTGTGTAATTTTAGTTGATTTTTTTTCAAAATAGGGTTTTTGATAGATTTTTTATGAAAAAATTGAATTTAGTATGGATTTTGATGAAAATTGAATGTTTGTAATGGATTTTGATGAAAATTGAATGTTTGTAATGGATTTTGATTTAAAAATAGTGTTTTTTATGTATTTGGATTAAAAATTAGAGAATTTTATAGATTTTTGTTAAAACTAGGTTTTGTTGGATTTTTTTAAAACTAGGGTATTTTTATAATATTTTCATTTATATTGTCTAATTTTAATTAGATTAATTTGTTTTAATTTTAATCAGGCATTATGGCTGCTCCACCACCTCCACAGCCATCAATTCAAGAATTAATTTCTAAAAAATTGCAACAATTAAGGGGCATTTGTGAAGTTTATACGAGAGTCCCTCAATTATCTGAGATGTCAAACACAATGAAAGAAATAATTAAAAACATAGAAACCCTCTCCTCGCAACATAATGCCTTTCATTCGTGGTGAGAAGACATGAGAGAATATTATGCATGTGGATTGTCCTATGACGATGTGAAAGATCTCGGAATAACCAAAGCCCAAATAGCCTCTTTATTTGTTAACCCCCACACTGGTTTGCTGGTTAATGTTAATAAAACAAAACTTTCTATAAAATGGTGCACTCATAGAGACATTGTAGAAAATTTTGGGATCGTTGGTGTATGGTTTTTTTGAAACCACCGAACAACAATTGTGATATACCATTTTATTTTATAAAAATTATATGCTCGAGTTTGTGTTAGGGCATCATGTCAATTACTTTGACATTAAACCCACATCCGGTTGGTGGGTATGCCCGAGGACGGAGCCGAGGGCAGTTAAATTAATACTGCCCATATGTTTCCCCCCTCCTCCCCTTCCTCTACCACCTTGATTATACCATCCGGATATTATGGGGATGTGGCCACAGACTATCCATGCTATTCACTCTTTGAGTGGTCTTTTGGTTTCGCATGCTTCTGTAGTAGCTCAGCCACATTTTGGTGATGTTGGTGATGGCTCAAGTGTTGTTGCGTCATCCTCGTCAGGTCCACATATTTGTGTACCACATACTTGCTCCATGTGTCGCCAGATATGCTTGGGTCCTCTTGTACAGCCTGCCGAGCATCCCTTAGACACTTCCGATTATGACTTCCATGATGTGGACATTATAGATCAGACGCAGGGGAGTGGAGCACACCGTACAGAGTCCTCTCCTGCTAGAGAGGGGGACATTGGAATAGTGACAAGTAAAATTTAAGTTGTGAATTCATAACTTGCATTTTGTTTTTAAATGAATATTAATAAGAGATGAGTATAATGTACTAATATTTATTTGCATGGTCTATTTAGCAGTTTGAAATTAATGCACATGTGAATAGCACCACGAGGGGCCATTTCATTTGGCCTTGACACAGTATATTTTTGCACTCACTCATTTACATTTTATTTATTATATACTTTCTTGTCATTTGAATTGTCATTAATGAAATTATATAATAACTATATTTTACCTATCTTATTTTCCTCTTGTAGGAAATACCTTGTGCGAGCGAGGTACAGCCTTGTCCAGATTATGGAAGTGCACTGTTGGATAAGGGGAAGGTAATTGAACTCAAATTCGATTGAATTAAGAATTTTAAGATCTTTTATTGATTATATGCATGACATAGATTGGTAGTTTCATATGTACTTGTCATTTTATGTCGCGCGGGGAATTATGGAGCTATCACGTCGTTGTTGACAAGTGACCTGCTTGAAGCGGTATGTATTAGAACGCGAAGGAGTAGGTGTTGAAGCACCTCGGAGGAGGTGTCAAAACACCCTAAAGAAATGTCAATGTTTATTTTATTTTGTGTTTGGTATTTATATGTTCCTAATACCGACAATTGTATGCTAACTTGGATCAATTTTACATTTTTGTTCACATATATAGATTGATATTACAAAACTTGGTTTGGTCAGTTCTTTGAGAGGGGCATATGATAGGACTCCCGACCCTTTGAAGAGACAGATATTTCAAGTAATCAAGATTACAATTTTAGAGTTCAATTATAATTTAATGTATATTGATTTTGATGTTAATTATTCAATTTTAAATTATATAGTATAACTAATCTCAATTGTGGTTTGACTTTTTCTTGTGCAGGTACCTTCAGAGGCAACAAGTGCTTCAAAGAAGCTCCATTTTGATGATCCACCAGTAGTTTAGGATGAGATAGACATTTTGGCATGTAAATATTGAATAGATACCGAGATGGCATATGCCACATATTGTAAAATTTTGTTTGAGTTGGCGTTGATGCCATTTTTGTATATGGACATACACTTGATTATTGGAAAATTTGATATATAGAAGTTGACAATCGAAATTTAATTGCCTCCTCATGTGTATAATTAAACTCTTTGAAATTTTAATCAAGTGAGCAATGGTTAAATATCTTGATGTACAATAGCATAAAAAGAATGGTTATATTATGTAGTTTATTATATTGCTGATTACATTGCATTGAACATCTTTCAAACTCAAAGCATTACTTCACATTGCTTAAGTAACAACTAGATGCTGATAGATGAAAAAATTTCAATTACAATATAGTTTTTACAAAGTCAACCTAAGCAGTTATGCAATTACTTCATAGTACATAACTAATAATTAAAAATTTATTCATATTATTAATTACATTGCATTGCACATCTTTCAAACTCAAAGCATTACTTCACATTGCATAAGTAACAACTAGATGTTGATAGATGAAAAGATTTCAATTACAGGCCTGCTGCCCCCTCATTCCACACACTATGCAACCATTTACTTGCGGTGTAGGGGCCGAACAATGGAGAAAACATGTAAAAATAATATATATATATATGCAGCCTAGAAGCATGAATTGGTACCAATATTAATGCATCACCATTGATTACCTTGAGTAGAGATTTGAATCAACATCATTCTTCAAAGAAGCCCAAACTAGAGCAGGGATCACCCGATCAATCCCTTTAGGTACCATGCGAGGGAGCACCTTTAAGACCATACAAGGCATTCTTCAGCTTACACACATGTGACTCATTCCCATGAACCTCAAAACCATCAGGTTGCTTGATGTAAAGTTCTTCCTCAATCACACCATTGAGAAAAGTTGTGTTCATGTCCATTTGATGAATCTTCCATCCTCTTGATGTAGCAAGGGCAATGATAGTTTTGACAGAAGTGTAACGAGCAACAAGAGAAAATGTTTCTTTATAATGAACTCCCTCTTTCTGAGAAAACCACTGTCAATCAGCCAAGTGTTGGTGTCAGTGGGTACATTGTTTGACAATGCTGAGCAAAACAAATATTCATTCTTCTGTGGAGAAACATCATCTACATCTGCAATGGAGGCTTGATGCTTAGGTCTATCTAAACAATTTTTGGAAAAGTGACCAAACTTATCACACCTAAAGCATTGATTTTTTTCAATTCACAATGAAGGTCTGGACAATGAAGCTCTTTTATTTGGGTTGTAGATCAAACAAACTAAAAAAGGAGACAAGGGGTCAGAAGTTCTAATCTACTTCTTGAGAATTCAAGAGACAGTATTGACTTGGTGAAATGAAACCAAACTTTGTTTCGCCACGAAGGAATCGTGCCAACTACACAAAGCCATTGCAATCTTCAAGGAAATGTGCTTATGGTTTTCATATCATGAATAAATACCTTCCAATTGAACAATATTTATCCAGGTCCGAAAGTTAAGAATCCACAAAGTAAGCTCAGGCTAACTTTAGGCAAATTTTATTCCAAGTGTAATCTAATTCTAATCTATCTCCAATCTATGGTGGAAAAGTTATGCAACCATGCACACTGTTTGACAATAAAAGTGGTTCAAATCAAATCATGCATAAGAGCTTTTATTATCATAAATAGTCTATCACAACAATTCTATACACTGTCTCCACCCTTTACAAATGAGGGGCAAGCTCAATTTCACTTTAAGGCTGGCAGACTTCCTCTTTTCTCTTGCCATTTCAGACTTAACATGCTGAGCGAACTTCACTCATTCACTTTCCATGTTCATATTATTCTAAGTGCGGACACTCAGTATCCTCTTGAAGTAGATTTGGCAAGATTCCATCTTTTATGCCATGTCACTCTTTGGTAAGCGTGGACCTTGTCAAGTTTCATGGCCAAGACATGTGGCAGACTTCAATCATGTTTGACACATCCCTTTCTTAACATGGGTAGGCTTTGCTAAGCGTTTGTGCCAAGAAACAAGGGAAAAATTTGCTTTATGTATTGCTAGCAGACTTTGCTATATTGTATGCCACTTTTGTATGGCTGGGCGGGCTTAGTCTTAGCAAGTGCCATGTTTTACTCTTGAAGCGGACTCTACTCTCCTCTTTGCTAGAGGACTTACTTCTCTCTTTTCCAAGCTCTGGCATGTGTTGGAATGGCTGGAAGAGATTGACGAAGCTGCTAACATCAACAGAATTGTGGTAGCTTGATATACAAAGTCTATTGATGCCAGGGTTCAATTTGTATGATATTGAGAGTGGTGGCTTAATATAGGTCCACAATACCTTTTTGTAATATCATAGAACAGGGATCATAGACCGACCTCCAGTCAAAATGTCTCTCAAATGCACAAAAAAGAATGAAATTACTTCAAACCAAGTTTGTGAAGAAGTTAACTCTGTTGCCCACTAGTTTCCCTTAAGAGTCCAAAGTGCTAAAAGGCAGCAATATTTGAAGGGCTATTTCTCGGAGACCATGGGGCATACAGACTCTTCGTCAGAGCCTATGGGATTGTGTTGGGACCATATACAAAAACCTCTCTTGGTTTTTGCTATCACCGGAGGCATTTTCTATGGTGATGACTTTGAGTGGAGAGGAGAAAAGTTGCGGATACAAACAATGTAAAAGTTGCAAAGTGGGTGCAACTTTCATTCCGCTATCGTCTGACCAAGCGGACTGTTCCAACATGATTGGTATGGAGTGCGTTCACGCTAGGTATGGTCCTCTTTTGCACCCAAATATGCGAATCACTTTGAGCTACAATGGATGACGATTTCCCTTAAGAGTCCAAAATGCTAAAGGCAGCAATATTTGAAGGGCTATTTCTTGGGAACCGTGGGGCATCTGGACACTCCATTGGAGAACGCGGATTGTGTTGGGACCATCTCATAAACCTCTCACGATTTTGCTATCTCGAGGCGTTTTCCTGGGTGATGACTTTTTAGTGGAGGAAAAGTTGCCAGATGCAAGCAGTGTAAAGTTGCAAAGTGGTGCAACTTTCATTCCGCAACTCGTACGACCAAATGGATTGTTCCAACATGTTTGTATGGGTATGTTTACGCTAGGATGATCCTCTTTTGCACCCAAATATGCCGAATCACTCTGAGCTACATTGGACCGACGATTTCCCTTAAGAGTCCAAAGTGCTAAAAGGAAGCAATATTTGAAGGGATATTTCTTGGAGACCATGGGGCATACAGACTCTCCATCAGAGCCTATGGGATTGTGTTGGGACCATATACAAAAACCTCTCTCAGTTTTTGCTATCTCGGAGGCACTTTCCTGTGGTGATGACTTTTCAGTGGAGGGAAAAGTTGCCAGATGCAAGCAGTGTAAAGTTGCAAAGTGGTGCAACTTTCATTCCGCAACTCGTACAACCAAATGGACTATTCCAAAACATCGGTATGGGTACGTTTACGTTAGGGATGGTCTTCTTTTGCACCCAAATATGCCGAATCACTCCAAGCTACATTGGACCGAAAATTTCCCTTAAGAGTCCAAAATTCTAAAAGGCAGCAATATTTGAAGGGCTACTTCTCGGAGACTGTGGGGCATACAAACACTCCGTTAGAAGCTACGGGATCGTGTTGGGACCATCTACGTAAACCTCTCTCGGTTTTTTCTATCTCAGAGACGTTTTCTTGTGGTGATTACTTTTCAGTGGAGGGAAAAGTTGCTAGATGCAAGCAATGTAAAGTTGCAAAGTGGTGCAACTTTCATTCCGCAACTCATACAACCAAACGGACTGTTCCAACACGTCGGTATGGGTACGTTTATGCTAGGGATGATCCATGATCAATCGTGCCAAAAATATCACAAAATTTGTCCATGATCGAAGCTGGCTATTGTAGCAGCAGGTCCATGATCAATCATGCCAAAAATATCACAAAATTTGTCAAATGAGAAATCTATATTGTCACAATAGAAAAGATGGTTAGACTAACAAATCTATATTAATCTAAACAACCTGAATGATGATGAATTAGTAATGAAAACTATAAAAAATGCTTAGAATAACCAATCTATATTACTGTAATCTTTCGCATACCTCTCCAAAAGGATTGAAGCTGGATATTGTAGCAGCAGGTCCATGATCAATCGTGCCAATAATATCACAAAATTTTTCAAATGAGAAATATATATTGTCACAATAGAAAAGATGGTTAGAATAAAAAATCTATATTAAATTATAATGAACTTAGCTATAATGAACCTAAGCATTTTACCTTCCATTCTTGAAAATGCTATTCAAGTGTGCCTGAAGGGTCATCTCTTTGCTTAAGAGTATCCAATATTGCTTCATGATCAACATTAGTAAGTGTCCATAGTTTTTTTGTCTTTGGTCTAGCATGATGCATGAACAACATAACATTTGTTGCTATAACAAGGTGCGAATACATGAGAATGGTTTTGTGTTTCTCATAGTCTTCAAATGCAGGTATGCCATTCTTTCTAACCATATATGTTAGCAACCAAGTTCCTGCAACCACAACTGAACCTGTAGGAAACATGAACCCATCATCATCTTCCATCGATTGTGTTAGCTTATGCTTTACCTGCACACATCGAGCCAACCAATAGTCTGATCTCTCTTCATTCCCCTGTGGTGCAACAACTGCAAAAACATGTCCTGGTTGTAGTAGATCTGAAAGTCGGTCGTAATCAACTGAACTTTCCATTATGTCATTTCTCATGGATATTGTTTGAGATAATGGGGTTAGATACTCTGGAACCCATGTATCCACCCACTCACTTGACTCGCATTGATCCCTTTCGCATAATACAACTCGACAAAAACAAGCCAAATCTGGAGTGTCCAAATGGTCCATGTGCTTTGCATCGAGGCTTGAGAAATAGATGCATCTTTGAAGAATCTTTGATTGGCCATGACAATCCAATCGCCTCCTTGTACCCTCCTCAACCAGCCAAAAGAATCTACGCACTGTTGAATCAAGTGTCCCTCCCTGTGACAATGCTGAACTACACCAATCAACAATATAACATGCATCACTAAATTTTTCTCCCGAAATCTTCAATTGCTCCTTAACTAGAGCTCTTTTTACACATGCACCTGCTCCATCGTGCTCCCCTTTCCCATGCCCAGCTTCAAAAAAACTCCAAATATGAGGTACACCCCTCTCTACATGCATTCTACTCAACCAATAAAACATACGAGCATTCTTGAATTGACCTATGCAGTTATCTGACCAAATGAGATGTAGGCCCATTGTTATATCATGCTCACGCAAGAACTCAAAATTCTCAAAACAATGTTGGACATACTACGGATGAGTGAGATCTATCATCACTCATATAAAATGATACTCTCTTATTATCTTTTGCGATCCTCCCTCCACGTACTATCGCTAAATTGCATGTCTAAATGTTATGTGGACAAATATAGCAATTTGAATGAAATTATAATACTGAGATTGCACCTCATTTTGTGGTTGCAATGTGTAGTTTTCTACAAAATCAACCACTGATATAATGGTGCCAATCGGGAAAAAGTCGCCCCACATAGTCTAAATTGTTGATCAATACTTGAGACCTATGACTATGCCTTACATATTTGTAGAAGAGATTGTCTTTAAAATCTGAAATAAAATCAGCAACACTACATTCTTTTGAAACCAACTCACATCTAGAACCTTCACCTCCACTCTGCAAAGGATATTTGACTGTCTCATATCTCTTTTTCTGAACAAGTTTCTTTCCAAATTCATGTTCGGAACCCTCATGAAAACATTGAACAAACTTGGACAAGCCACCACATTGTGAGCACTTTACATTTAAACAATCATTTCTATAGAAAAAACAACCATCATCTCTAGAACATAAAAAAAGATCTAACAAGTCCCTTGATGATTTCGGAAGATGCATTGCACCGCACTCCTGCAACATTTCATTAGTATGCAAAATAGAACGGATATAACATAATAGTTCATGGTACAATGAAAACTCCACATGGTATTTGCAACAACAAGTATTACGAATTTTAAGAGGCATACAATAAAATGGCTTCAAAGCTTCAAAAGTCCTTTGTGATATTTCAATATTTGGATGTGTTTCAATAAAATTTTTGAACAACATTGTTTGGCTTGATTCCAAGAAATGTTTAGGATGTGGTGTACAGTCTTGATTTCCAATTCTTAACTTTAAAACATCCTTTGAATTGGGTGATACTCCAGAGTTATCATGCCAAAATTGTTGAATTGTTTGTTTTACATTATTAGTTAGCTTCTTATCCAACGCGTTGGAAGCCTCAGGAAAAACCCATGTATCACTTTGAGAAGGGATCATCCTATTCTTTCTCTTCTTACCAAGTGCTCTATCAAAGTTTTACGACTTATGTCAAAATCAATACAAGTTTGTCTCAACAAAGCGAGAGCCTTTTCAATTGATATGGCTTACTAAAGGCCCGGTTGTAATCACTTTCAAGAGCAGCTCTCTTATCTTTTTCTGCTTGTTAGTTTTTCCAATAGACTTGAGAGCATTAAAATATTTTTGACAATAATATTATTTTTTTCGGTCTTCTTGTGCACATGAATCTTCAATTTGGCAAACTTAAAGGGTCTCATCTTTGCATCTTGCTTTAACAATTGTACAAAGTTGGCATTGCTGTCAATGTCTTGCTCGCTAAAATATTGCATGAAAAGTCTACTAGCCCACCAGAATGGTTCAGGTGTTGACCTCTTGCCTTCAAAATTGTTTATAATGTTCTCATCAATTTCAATTAACCATTTAGGGGTTTTGAAGGGTCTTGAGTTTGGAATATGTCTTTTCTTCCACCTAGGGTTCTTCATTTCTCATGTAATTTGAATTGAAACATAATTTACACTTAGATCAATATTATGTTGAACATCTTCATTTCCAACATTTTTCACCTTCAATTTGAATAATTTCATTCCCTAATTTCAGCACCATATTCAACATCTTGAGAATAACATTTTGACCTTGAACATTTTTCATTATCAAAATTTCAATAATTTCATTCCCAACATTTTCAGCTTGAATATTTTGAGTATCAATTTTAACATTTTCATTCTCAGTTTCAGCATCATGTTCAACATTTTCACCTTTTACATATTCAATTTCCTCTTCACTAGAAAGATCAAAGGACTCAGATTCACCAATATTTAACATACCTTGTCTTTTCTTCCTATGACCCTCTTTATCTTTTTCTCTATATGCTTCAATTTGTTCTTTTGTAAGGTTTCTCTTACGTTTATGCTTTCGACGACTGCTGCTCCCCATTATACCTTATAAAAAATGCTAAAGATGCTCCAAATTTGAGTGGAAGATGCTCCAAAAGTTGATCTTTGTCCCTTCCTCTC
>VDFB02180179.1:0-67144 GCA_007258455.2 Sequoia sempervirens
AAATTCATACACTCTTTAAAGAAACTAGGGTTTTGATGCAAAAACACATGAGCAAGAAAAGAGGAAAACCTAAATTTATACTATGTATGATACTCTTTGATCTGGTGTAACATTTCTTGAACAATTCCCTCCACGAAATCATACCAGAATAGGGTATGTTTCTTTCTTAATTGGAAACCCCTACCCATTTAAAACTCCTACACCATATTGTAATTGTTTAGGCTACAAACAAAAGCCAACATAGAGAAGAGGTCTTGTATGTCTGAATTGAAACCGTTGTTCCCAACTGGGAAATGAGGTGGGTACTTATCTCGCTTGGGCCTTTTGGTTTCTTGATTATAAAAACTTAGGGCATGGGTTTTGGTTTTCCAAAAATTGTCCAATTTTTTTATCATGAATCTCTCTAATGCTTCTATAAGATGCCTTGTAGGATTACATAGAATATCCCTAATAGCATCAACACTGATTACTACTCCCAAGTTCTAGCCTTCTATGATTCTCGTATTTGAATTGAAATTTTGGGCCCATTCGTGAACCAACTTTGGGCAGTGATGCAGTAAGGGAACCATGTATTGTAGAAGACCACAAAACCACATCTTGTACCCCAATGAGTCTTTATCATTGGTCTCCACCTTTTTCATTCTTTCACAAGCTGCTTCACTAAGATTCTTATGGTTGGTTTTGAGCTCAAGGTCATGGATATTGTCCTAATCTTCCACTATCTGGGCTTTGTTTCTGTGATCAGTCTTCTGTATGACCCTTATGTGAGGCCACCTTGTATTTTTTGGTATCTCTAGAAAGGTATAAGATACATCACTAAAAACATGGGCTATTGGCACCATCAAGATGGCATCAGATAAGCTTCCAACCGTCTCTTCTCATGCTCTCAAAGGATTTTGTTCCATCTTAGGATTTTGAGCCATTAATAAATTCTATGAAAACCTTTGTAAATGCTTAATTTCTCTCTCCAACTCACACTTTTTCTCTTTTTTAGTGAACTATATAATCAACTCTCTTTGCACCACCCTTCTTTTGCATGCAAATTTAACCTTTTATAAAATTGGAGTTGGAAACAATAGTTTCCTTCTAGCAATAAATTCAGCATGTACCGCTAACTCATCCATTTGTGTGAAAAGAATTCCTAACCTTTGTAAAAGACATTAATTCATAATGACGATTAGACATGATGTCCTACAATTCCATCTCTTGGGAAATTAAGATAGAAATTAAAGGCATACAAATCCTTTTGCACTTAATAACTTTATGAAACTGATTAAGCAAAGGCATCATGATTACACAAAAATATATTGATTTGATCCTTGCAAATTGAATTTCATCCACAGCTTGACACATGGCACTTGACCACATGGATTACCACTTGCATATGCCCCAAGTTTTAGCTGATTAATTATCCCATCTTATTTTGCACGTAGTGAGGACAACTTGGTGGGATTTTTGAGTTTTCACCTCAATCAGCATCATGCTTATCACACACATCATACTGCCAGCTACCTCTATAAATAAACCAAAGGATAACAACAAAATTCATACTTGGTAATTGGGTTTATTGGTAGAGAGAAAGGATACTCCCATTAGGCTGGCCAATAATAAATCATAGGTAGCTTTCTTAGCAGAAGTTTCAAATAGGCACTTGAAGAGTATGACGAGGAATAAGCATTCCTTAGCCATAATTACAATTAAGTGGCTATTGGGAAAATAATTTATAGAATACAAGGACAAATATCGAGTAAACGCCGATATTTGTTCCCACTTTGTTTCCACTCTACTAGATATTCAGGTACCAAAGCTAATGATATTAAGGCTTACCAGGGAGATTTTTCCCAAGTGCTATCTCAGAGGTCTCGAAGAGATTGTAATGAATACAGAGTATGGCCTTGGTATTCCAACTACAAGTGATCTCCATCCGCTCCATGAAGAGGATGTCGTGGTGCCTTGGGTATCATTCCCAAGTGGATTTTTTGCTATGACCATTGGGGAACACTATCAAAGGGTGTCTCACGCGTGCCACTTCCTACTAAGGCTCTTCAATGTAGAGATTTCTATGATGTGGAGTGGTATATTGATTTTAGAGACTTGGTGTATCCTCCTACACCTGCTATTGTCTCTCTTGTTGTTGCTCCTATTGTTGTTGTTGTTCAAATTTTGAATGAGTGAAATTTACTCCCTTCATTTTGTCTATATATATATATATATATCTCAAAATGCTAATCTATATAAATGTTCTTGAAATACTTGGCCTAAGAGCCTATTTGTACTATAATATCTTCAAAGTAAATACCATACAATGAATATATATCTCTTTCATCTTGTTCTTGTCTCCTTTTCTTTTTCTTTTCTTTCTTGTATCATGGGTTCTTCTTTTAAAGACTTGTTCCAATAAAAGACACAAAAATAATTACAAATTTACATGGTAAAATGGTTAACAAAGCTAATTGAAAAGTTTGAGGTGAATTCCATTGACAAGAATTCCCAATGCTTATTTTTCCATGTTTTCCAATTCAAATGCATTATGTTGCTTGCATTGAATGATGTGATAAGGATCCTCCCATAGATTGTCAAATTTTCTATTTTGGTTGGGCTTCGTGGCTCTGTCATTGTATTTTATCACCAAATCTTTGCACTTAAGACCTTGATCAAAGGATTTCTTATCAAAACATTTCTTAACCACTTGTTAGTTACACATAGCTATTAGTGAATTTTCCCTTTTCTCCTACACATCTAACAACTCAACCAACTGGACCTTCATGGCTCCATTTTTCTCTACTTCTAGATATTTAAGCAATTGTAGTGTGGGAATCTCCATGGAGATAGGAAATAGGGCTTCCTTCCCATATACTAGCTCATATGGTGAAGTCTTTAATACTTGTTTGTGAGTTATGTGGTCTTCCCAGAGCACTGCTTTGAGGTTCCTATGCCACTCTGTTTGGTGTTCTGACCCTATTCTTTTGATAAGTTGGACTAAATTATTGTTAGTTGACTTGGCCAAACCATTTCTCTATAGGTAATAATTCAAGGATGTCTTTAGAAAAATTCAATGCCTAAGTGAAAATTGACATACCTTCAAACCTAGGAAGGATTTTTCATTTTCGAAGATGATGGTCTTGGGTGGGCTAAACCTTGTTACCAATTCTTTGAGGAAGTTTACAATCTATGCCTCAGTCGCATTCTTCAAAGGCATGGTCGCGACCCATCTAGTGAAATAATTTGTGGTTGTAAGGATCCATTTATGCCTGGTGTAATTGAGGGTTCTTTTTGGATTAGATTCAATGTTAGCAAATCAATGTAGATAATAAACCCAAAGAGATTAAAAAATACAATGGAAGTAAACAAAAGAACGATTATACCAGAAAACCGTTGAGACCTCCATGATTCACTTTTGTAACACCTTCTAGCTTGCTAGTTGATGTGTTTCCCTCAGATTTGATGTGCGAGAAATCTATAAATAAAGTCTAAGTCCTACACCAAGCTTTGAAGGATTTGATCAGAGTCTAAATGCCTAATGCCTATGACAATATGAGTGAAATGCCTATGCCTAAATATGCCAAGACTAAATGAAGTAAGATGACAAATGCTCGGATGTCTAATGTGTAATATCTAATGTCTCTAATGTCTAAAATCCAATGCCCCTCGTAAAAATGAGAGGAAAATGTCATTTTATAGAAAATGCCATTTTGAACGGATGGATGAGATTGAATGTCAATAAGATGTCTTAATCAATGGCCAAAATTGAAAGTTGTAGTATGGACTAGGTTTAGGTCAAAATTAGGGCAATGACAAGAAATGAAGGGTTGAGATTGAATTATGAGATAATTCAATCAAGGGATGAAATTGAATGAGATGTCAAGAGATAAGATTTGATGTGGAAGATAAGATTGGCATGGACAAAGAGGTTGATAGGAGAAATTAAATAATAAAAAATATTTAATCTAGGTGACCAATGAATAATTAAATAATTAAAGATATTATTTTATTATAGAAGAATGTGAGAAAAGGAATTATTTTCAATTAAATGATGATTTAATTCAAAATTCAAGAGAGTGGACGAAATTAAATAAATAAAATTTATTTAATTTATGAGAGAAAAGGCTAATGAATAATTAAATAATTAATTATTTAATTATAGTGGAAGGTGGATAAAAATTAAATAAATAAGAATTTATTTAATTTTTAGAAAGAAGAGGACTTAATTAGTGGCGTAATTAAATAAATAAAATTTATTTAATTAATCAAGCAAGAAATAAAGATAGGAATGAATTAATTAAATAATTAAAATTATTTAATTAATAGAAGACATATGACTTTAGAAAATAATTAAATAATTAAAAATTATTTAATTATCAAAGCCAAAAGGGGGGATGATGGAGAATTTAGAAGTCTCAAGCCTAGGACAATTTTTAGTGTCTACATTTTGCCCCTCTTTGTCATAATGTAGCATGTCGCATTGTGACAAAGAAAATAAGTCAAAAATATGCCCCAATGCAAAATAAGATGAGGAAGAATGACGAGGAGGGTAGCAATATGCCCCCTCAAGAGGACAGACGGGTTCCAAGATCACAGGTGTGCTCTCAAAATTGATGAGAAGACTAGAATATGAAGAGACAAAGAAATGTTAGTGCAAAAGATGTGGATGATGATATGGATGCAATGCCTAAATGAGATGGGCGAGAGAAGATGACAAGAAAAAAAGAGATGCATGTTAGTTCCTAGACCAAATCCTTCAAAACATTGTCGTACGACTTTAATATTTATTGCTCTTAATCATCATTGGGCGGTAAAAATGACACAAATGGACAAAAAACACCATGATATGATGTAGACCAAGGTGTGCAAGCTCATCCACTTGAAAAACAGATAGTCACAGACAAGGAATGTCCTAACTCATACTAAGGGTGAAGTTGCCCTAGTCTTTTTGTCAAGACAATCCATAAACAATAGTCAAAGAAAATAAAATAGGCCAAGAGACGTCATCACACCTCTAAATCCTTCATGGGACATCCTCGAGGTAGCTAGTAACATGACCAAAAAGACAAGATAGGAAAAATATAAGAAAAAATAGCCAAGATAGTCAAAAGATAAGACAAGATAGACTAGAAAGATTAACAACCATTTTATTTTGTTTTCCAAAGATTGATTTCTTGTCAGTTTGATAGTTTTGATAGTTTAAGAGTTTTTCCAATTTGACAGTGTTGATAGTTTGACGGGGCCTATTGTTAGGAAGGACACATCCTAAAAAAGGAAAAGGACATTTTGGTGAGGTCCAAACCCGAGAAGGACACATCTTGAAAAGGACCAAAGAGTGACGAGACTGACATTGTTTTGACTAATATGTTTTGGCAAGTTAACTGATGTTGACTATATGATTGATTGGATTGTACTGTCTGATTTTGACCAATTTTGACATTGATTTGGATGTTTTTGCATTTTTCTTCAAGACATTTTATGATTTTTAGGTCTTTCTTCAGGACATTTTATGATTTTTTTGGTCTTTCTTTAGGACATTTTACCATATTTTTGTCTTTTTTCAGGACATTTTATGATGTTTTTGTCTTTTTGTCATTTTATGACTTTTTTTAGATTTTGACATTTAAGAGGATCATGACAAATGCATATGAATGATTCCTACACATGAGAATCCAAGGAAAAACATGATTGTGCCCCTAGTCAAGCTAAATACCAATTGATAGGTGATGACAACGTTGTTTGACGTGGGAAGGACGCATCCTGAAACAACATGAGGACAATGATGATAATGTGACAAAAGTATGGAGGTCTACAATTGGGCCAGGAATGCAGTCAAGTAAAATTTTGGATAATGTGCTTGTATGGATTAGACTTGTTGCATTTGGAATGACTTGGTTAGGACTAGATGGGATGATGATTATCCTTAGACCGTTTGACAAGGGAAAACCAAGATAGGTGATAGGCATGAAAGGATAGGGGGTGGCCTTGGTAAAAGATGGGAGACATGAGACTAATGGAATTGTCATATGATTTTCAAGGACTATGTCGTATAAGGACAATAAGACTATGATGGTCAATGACATGATGTTTCGTGAATCATGTATGACCAAAGGATAGACATGTCAAAAGTTTTCCCAAAGCATGATTTATGTGTGCTAGTTTTATGTCAAGACCGAGGTAAGTGTGAAAAATACGTGGAAATGATAGGGCTTAGATGGACGTTAATGTCATGAGGAAGGCATGGGAAAATGAGATGACTTGCCTCCAAGTATAAAATTCCACATAGATGATTTATTTTACACATGACACCTATTTTCCAGGTTTTCATCATGGTACTTATCCAGGGCACCTATTTTCCAAGTTTTCACCATTGGATAAATTTTTTCTTTTTACTCTTTTCTTGATTTTTTTATTTTTTTGGTGTCACCAAGACACTTGTTTGTCAGGTTTTCATCAAGGTGACAATGTTTTACATTTTTCAATTTTTTTATATTTCTGATTTTGTGGATAACCTGGATGCTTTAGATGACCACTGATTGTTCTAAATCCATTGACGGTGCCGATGTAGAGACTAGTGCCATGCTATGCCAATAATGTCCTGTCTGAAGTAGTTGTCTTGTCAGGATCGTAGCGCTTGTATACAACTAATTGATGTCATTGTGGTCCTTTCTGATACTAGAGTTGGCCTTATTAGAATACGCACATCGCGATAGAGTGCTTTGAGAGTCCTTATGGTAAAGAGTTGCTGCCAAGATGTGACAGATGTGTGACGTGGGACTTTTGGACTTTAGACGAGATGTAGGATTATGACAAATGATGGTAGACGTGGAAAGGTTGTTTGGATGTTTGGATGAATCACTGTTTATTTTCCAAACTTGGGATGGTGGATGAAAGATTTTGGAGGGATGGCATTTGGAACCAACACCTTTAGATGCCTTGCTTGATGACCATTTTGAAGGAGGTGGACATTTGTTGTATGTGGGATTCCTCTTGTCTTGTGGCTCCACATTGTAATTGACTTTTGTATTTGACTTGGTGTCTTTGTTTGATCCATCTTTCTTTGGGATCCATTTTAATTTCATTTGTCCACTTGTCCTTTTGTTTGATTCAATGGCCTTTGACATTTAATTTTGATCTTTTGACTTGTAAGACTTTTGTTTTTGTTGGTTCGAAAGGGAAGGTTTATTTATGATGGAATGATGGTTCATGGTGTGGGTGGAGGGGGTGTTGGCAACAATCTTATGACAAGGATTTCTCATGGACTCCATTTTGATGTGTGCATATGATAAAGTTTCCCTCAGTATCGAGGAGGTACCATTGACATCATTTGATTTACTAATTGAGGAATAGCCAAGACCTTGATGTCTGTAATTTTTCTAAAGATGTATTGGTTCTTGAATGCCTTGCTCATGTATGCCTATTCCTTTGCCTTGATATTTCATGCTTTGATAGATTCTATTTCCGATGGGGTATTTGTTGTTTTGAAAGTAAGATGCTAACCCATCATTAGGTACATGTGGATACTATCACTTGTAATATTTTCATTTGCAAGAAATCCTGCTCTGACAAAGATAGATGACCCTGGTTGATAAAGTGTCTTAGCTTCATTGTCATGTTGGACATATTCCTGACTGATATCTTTGGTCTAATCATGTGACATGTTAGGTTCAGATGATTTTGTTGGTGCTTCCAAGGCAATGTCGAAGCCATCATTATGGTTAACTAGTGTCATATAGTCCAATGATTTTAGCTATAACTTGATCATATGCAAGCATGTCCCTAGTGGAAGATTCTTGTTCTATAGGAATATTGTCTATGTGTCCCATGGAGGTAAGTGTCTGATCATGGGAAGTGTCAATATTCGAGGCCTTTACAAGGTCAGAAAGTGTTTGATCATGAATGACGTAAAGGTCAAGGAGTGGATCATTTTGGACTTCTTGGTCAATGGTAGGGTCTTGGTCAAAGATGGGGTTGTCATGGATTTGGATTTATTGGTCAATGATGGGGTCTTGGTCAAAGATGGGGTTGTCATGGATGATACAGTCAGAAATAGAGTCATTGTCAAGGAGAGGTGTGTTTTGGATGTCATGATTGTCTTGAAGGACTTCATGGATGGATTGAAAGATAGGGTCATGGGATGGACTACCTTGTTCTTGACATGAGGGTGACATTATAATGTCATGATTTGGGCTTTCATTTTGACATGTATCCTCAAGTTTATTAAATGGGATTTGACTTTGAGTAATGATAGAATTTTCATGACTAGATGTGGCTTAGAATTTTCATGACTAGATGTGGCTTGTGAGGGGATGACTTGAAAATGATTAATGAATGATGAACTAGGATAAGACATGGGGACTTAGACTGGACTAGTATATGAAGGACTAGGATAGGACATGCAGACTTGGACTGGACTAGCATTTGAGGGACAAGGATAGGACATGGAGTCTTGGACTGGACTAGTTGGTGACGACATAGGATATGACATGGAGACTTTGACTATATTAGTTGGTAATGACATAGGATATGACATAGAGACCTAGACTGGATTGGAGTAAGGTTGACTAAAATGGGACGTGGAGACTTGGGCCAAATCGATATGGTATGATGTGGGGACATGGCATGAGTTGGTAGATATTTGATAAGGCATGTAGACTTGGACAGGATTGATAGGTGAAGGACTAGCATATGACGTGGAGACTTGGAATGGACTAGTGGATAGTTGGTTTCCCTTGTCAAGGTTAGGATAAGGGTAATAAGTAGACGTGTGTTGGGAATTAATGGCAGGATTTGTGTTAAGTGACTGTTGATGGTGAGGGTAGACGAATGGAGGTGGCAAAGTATTTATGTAAAATCCTTGTGGTAACTTAGCCCCTTGGTCCAAAAGTATGGCTAGATACCTTTGAGGGTCGCATAAGACTGAGTTTTCTACGAAGGAGATTATATCAGGATTTTGCGCTACAGCTTCTAAGTCTTCTTCATATACTCGTCCATTTTGGTCTCTTTGTATGAATGGTTCAAAAGGGTTTTGTGATGAAGATGGCATGTTCATGGAAGATTTCATGTTCATGTTGTGAATTGGGTCGGAAAAATTCCAATGTTGGTTTGTGTCATAAGTGTTATTATCGATGTTGGGATTGAAATCTTGTCCAAAGTTTTCCATTTGTCCTCTCTGTCTTTGAAGCCTAGTCTCAACAATAAAAAAGGATTTCTCAGATAAGGATGACAAGAATGAAAACTAAATGTGAGGATGATGACAACCTATATTTTTTGGATTTTTGATAAGGATGAAAATGCCAGACTATGTTTCCTAAAATGTCGACTAGGATGACTAGGTGATGATAATGTTTGTCTAATGAAATGATTGATGTAAGATGACAAGGTGATCAAAGACAAAATTTTGACTGAGGACTAAGATGATGATGTTTGACTAAGGACTTAACGTTATAAATGCAAGGTCTAGGTTCAAAATGATGACTAAGATGAACAATGCAAAGTCTAAGTTCAAAATGAGGACTAAGATTGTTTTTCGATGTTTTGTTGAAAAGTCTGAGTTGTCTAAGGTCGATTGTTTGTGTCCAGATTTGTGAATGTTGTGTATAATGTTTGAGTAATCCAACAATCACTTGACAAACACAATGTTTTGGGTGTAAGCAAGCACACATAAGACAAGTACAATCCTAGGCTAGGCCAGGACAATATTCACTAGATTCCACATGGGTTTCCCCAACCGCATATCAGTAGTGTGTGAATTTAGAAGCTTGGCTACACGGGCTCCCCCTTACAGTGTACTCTCTTCTTAGGCCAACCAAATTTTCAACCCCCATGAAACTCCCATGGTAGATTGATCACCTCTACTAAAGACTATGAAAGTGTGGATGCCTTCACACCGACCGGTGCTGCACTAGCAAATAGAAGGTTTTTGGCTTACTACACAAAGGTGTTTAATTCGGGACCTCTGTTCAAGTGGCCATACATGGGGCAAGAGATTAATCACCAATTAGGTGGCACTCCAGCCTGAAGAGGTTAAGCTCAATAGGGTTTAAGGGAGTACTACTCTATCCATATGACACATCCGCACTCGTAATATTAGGTTTTCCCTTAAGATTCACATTTATATACCGGTCGGGGGTAGCTTGGCTTTAGCTCCATTGCCAGTTTGAGTCACGTTGGGGTGATGAAATCCCTAGGCAGGCCCAATTTCTAGAGTTAGTAATTGTTTCTCTTGCACTCAAGATCGCCCGAAAGTGCAAGGGGAGAGGATACTCAAATATACTAAGTCGTGGGGTTAAAAACAAATAAAAATGGGTCTGGTTTTCTAATCACCAAGTTTTCACAAGGTGAGAGCATACTCGCCTACCATTTTTCAAACACATTCAGACATAGTAGATAGACAAGTTCATTTTAATTGCACTGAAAGTAAGTGTGTTCTAATCTAAGAAAAATACAAGCACAATATTTTGATGTTTAGTCTTTGATGTTCGAACTTGCAAGACCACACATTAGTAGTTTGATAATGATCTTCGACTATCAATCTAAAAAATAGTTAGATGTGTCATTTTTGTCCACTTGATCCAATGTGTCCTTTGAAGTGTTTATTTTCTGCACATGCAAAAAACCAACAACAAACCCTAGCAAGATAATTGATCACTACTATTAGAGGGTTAGCTAGTCACAAAAAATCTGATTTTTAGAATTTTTTTGATAGTAAAATAAAAAATACAGACAATAAAGCCTATATAAAATCTCAAGAGGTTTCCAAAAATGTAAATAAATCAGACAAAATTGTTGTTTTGCACTTGAAATTAATTTTTTATGAAAAATCATAAAAAAATTATAAAAAATACAAAACAACTCCAAAATTTTTTATTTTTGGACTGGAGTTGTATGATGTCATCCCAAATTTGCAAAAAAAAAAAATGTGATCAGATCTACAACCATTTGTGAGATATAAGAAAATCTATTTTAAACCCCAATTTTAAAAGATCTGTTGTTTGACTAACAATTTTGCATTCAAATTTAAAAGATAAAGAACATAACCCTATTAAAATTTAGAGAGATTTCTATAAATGTAAACATATCTAAAAAATTTGATAATTTTCTCTCAAAATTAATTTTTCATGAAAAACAACAAAACAATTATAAAAAATTAAAAATAGATCCAAAAATTCTGATTTTTGGAATGAAGTGTGTGATGTTGTCCCCAAGCTGCAAAAAAATGTTTGTGAGAAAATAGATATCCATTTGAAAGTTATGGTCGATTGTTTGGAAACTAGGGCTTTATCCACAATGATGCCAAACCTGCAACAAAAAGAAACCAACTCCAAAAATTGCTCTTTTTTTTTTGTCCAAATACGTCGGGTTCACCAATGTAACTGAGGGTTCTTTTTGGATTAGATTCAATGTTAGCAAATCAATGAAGACAATAAACCCAAAGAGATTACAAAATACAATGGAAGTAAACAAAAGAATGATTATACAAGAAAACCGTTGAGACCTCCATGATTCACTTTTGTAACACCTTCTAGCTTGCTGGTTGATGTGTTGCCCTCAGATTTGATGTGCAAGAAATCTATAAATAAAGTTTGAGTCCTACACCAAGCTTTGAAGGATTTGATCAAAGTCTAAATGCCTAATGCCTATGACAATATGAGTGAAATGCCTATGCCTAAATATGCCAAGACTAAATGAAGTAAGATGACAAATGCTCGGATGTCTAATGTGTAATATCTAATGTCTCTAATGTCTAAAATCCAATGCCCCTCGTAAAAATGAGAGGAAAATAGCATTCTATAGAAAATGCCATTTTGAATGGACAGATGAGATTGAATTTCAATAAGATGTCTTAATCAATGGCCAAAATTGAAAGTTGTAGTATGGACTAGGTTTAGGTCAAAATTAGGGCAATGACAAGAAATGAAGGGTTGAGATAATTCAATCAAGGGATGAAATTGAATGAGATGTCAAGAGATAAGATTTGATGTGGAAGATAAGATTGGCATGAACAGAGAGGTGATAGGAGAAATTAAATAATAAAAAATATTTAATCTAGGTGACCAATGAATAATTAAATAATTAAAGATATTATTTTATTATAGAAGAATGTGAGAAAAGGAATTATTTTGAATTAAATAATGATTTAATTCAAAATTCAAGAGAGTGGACAAAATTAAATAAATAAAATTTATTTAATTTATGAGAGAAAAGGCTAATGAATAATTAAATAATTAAATAATTATTTAATTATAGTGGAAGGTGGATAAAAATTAAATAAATAAGAATTTATTTAATTTTTAGAAAGAAGAGGACTTAATTAGTGGCATAATTAAATAAATAAAATTTATTTAATTAATCAAGCAAGAAATAAAGATAGGAATGAATTAATTAAATAATTAAAATTATTTAATTAATAGAAGACATATGACTTAGAAAATAATTAAATAATTAAAAATTATTTAATTATCAAAGCCAAAAGGGGGGATGATGGAGAATTTAGAAGTCGCAAGCCTAGGACAATTTTTAGTGTCTACACCTGGCATTGGAGGTGGGATTAATCATCCCAATGAAATAAAAAACCCATTGCACAAAGGGTTGTTTAACCACTATTGGATTTAGAGGCATAGTCGAGTTCTTCCTTCTTCTTGTGAAGAATTGGCATTCTTTGTAGGATTTGACTAGAGAGTGTGAATCATTGAACAATGTATGCCACAAATATCCCACACATAATTTGAATGGAGGTGTTCTTAGCAGATAAATTTTGACCTGCGGGACTACTATGGAATACATCCAATTTTTTTTGTTCCTACTCTTGAGTTACGCACCATAGAAGAACACCATTGAAATTTCTTTTGAAGAGAATCCTTTCAATAAGCACATACTTGATGTTCTATAATCTATAAAACCTTTTCTTCTAAGAAGGGAGGCCAACTGGATATTTCCCTTTTTGCATAAACCTCATTCTATCTACTAACCAATAGCCTTCAAACTTAGATTAATTTAGTAGAACTAGCTTGAGTTGTTCCTCCTTAGCTGCCACTTCTTCATCTTGTGCAAAATATTCACATAATCCTCTTCCTCGCATGGTATTTGTGGGCTTGACCTCGATATGATGCTCAAGGATCTTGGTTATCTAGTTGGCCCTCTTTCCGGTGATTTCTCCCTCCATAATGTACTCACACACTAGAATGTGCTACATATACAACCACCTTACTTCAGGATATGAGGTGTCAAAACTTTGTGAGCCCCTTAACAATGTTGAATGCCTGCCTATTGATGAAGTTTTACTTTATCTCGTAGTCCTTTAAATTTTGGGAGTGGAAGGATATCGGATGTTCTCCCTTCCCTTCATCATCCTTTTGGGTTAAAAAAATAGTGATGCTAGATCTTCTACTAAAAACATACAATATAAAGTCCTTTGATAAGTCTAGGTTTACCAGTATAGGAGCTCAATAAATAACCTCCTTGACCTTCTCAAAGGCTTCCCTTGCCTCTTTTTTCCACTTAAATAATGATCCTTCTTGAGTAATAGGGTGATAGGTCTAATTAGACTTGCAAAATCATAAATGAATTTGCTTACAAAATTTACCTTCCCAAGGAAGGATTAAACTCCCTTTTTGTTGATCAGTAGGGGAAGTTCCTCAATTCCCTTCACTCGATATAGATCAAGTGCAACTCTATTTTTGGACACTACATGTCCCAATAATTTTCCTTGAGGAACTCCAAAAACACATTTTTTTGGGTTCAAAGATATCCCAAACTCTTGGCATTTTTTGAAAACCATTTCAAGATGATCAAAATGATCATATTTTGACTTTGAGAATATAGTAAGATCATCCAAGTAGATCAAGATGATCTTATTGATCAGTTCTCTAAAATAAATATCCATCGCTCACTAGAAGGTAGCTCTTGCATTTGAGAGGTTGAAGGGAATTTTTGCATAAGAAAACATTCCCCACTTAGTAGTGAATGTTCTTTTGTGTCGATCCTCCTCTTTGACCTAGATTTGGTTGTAACCAGAGAAGTTGTTGAACAAAGAAAACATTTCTAAGCTAGCCACTGTTTGCAAGATTGATTCCATGGAAGGAAATGGGTAGTGGTCCTTCAGGGATTCCCTATTCAGATCCTAGAAATCAACATAGAGGTGGATGTCCCTATTGGAAAAACAAGGACACACAACTAAGAGGGGGGGTGAATCAGTTGTGATAGAAACTTCAACTTTCCTAACTTATCTTAACCTTAATCTTAGATTTGATGAATGAGAAAATAACCGCAAGCAATTAACACATCAGAGAGATAAATAACACCAAGATTTTTTTATGTGGAAACCCTATTAGGGGAAAAACCACGGTGGATGTTAGTCCACCAGATTATACTCTATTACAAGTATAAAGAGAAATAATAAGGGGAATGCACATGCATTCAGGCATGCTGCCTAGAGCTCACTACTCAAATACAAAAGAGGAATCACTGTCCAACGTACAGAAATATGGATTAGATCCAAAGAGTATGAACTGAAAGAATAACTTCTACAGAAGCCTAATTACAGTTCCAATTAAGCTCAGAAAACCTTCTTCACTCTCTACTCTACAATTGAATGATAGAGACACTATTCACACATTTACACTTTATTTGGCATACATTCACACTTATGCACACACTAACTTCGCTCAACCAATCACACTTATATATCCGCTTCATGGGATTTAATCACATCTTAGTCGGCCAAAAAAGTAAAACATATTTTCAATGTCAGCCCAAATTTACAATTAAACTTCCAATGAAAAACCACCAAGGTTGGCCACAACATAAAGGAGACCCAAATTAATATCTCAAACACAAAAATACTTTAATTAATTTCGCCATGAAGATCCACAACACGCTACCACCAACATGTCGGCCAAGAACCTGAAAAACAAGCATATGCAAGAAAATGTCTTCAACCACGAGCTCTCTGAGTAGTGTGGACATACCAAAAAGATAGAGAATGATCTAGAGACATAAGAAAACACCAAGAAACAACAAAGAAGCATCCACAACAACTGAGATTACCATAATCACACAATCTTCATTCAGGAACATTGACAAAGACCACAAAAACAATATCAAACCACAACACACTCAAAACTTCATGTGGACCTCTAAAACTTCTCATAGATGATCTAGAAACATTCAACAATAAACCCTTTAATCCAAATTAGCTAATAATCAACCTATAGAACAAAGCACCTTCATGACCTGTGTAGTTCCAATGGGAACCTAGAACACTTCCTTTTTCAATTCTCTCAATATCCTTGACATATATAACCTCTGATACACCAAATGATAATAGTGTTGACATCAATGACAACCACATATCAACAACCATATCCACAATATCCAACAATCTCCCCCTTTGGCATTGATGGAAACACATGATGTGAAAAATACCATCAACCCAACACATTGACTTCTGCACTTCTCCTCTTGAAAGGATTTTTCACATTACACTTCTCCCCCTTTGACATCAATGGAAAAGCTAAAAATGACCTTCCCGTATACATGATCTTAACCACATGTCTGCACATCTGACTACTCCCCCTAAGTAGCAGCCATAAAAACATCGATCAAGATTAGAATATAGCAATGAGGTTCATGGATTGATGCAAGAAAATGCATCTTTGAATTCTTATCAGGAGGGGTGATTACCCCTAGCATTCCCCTGAGATACTCAAAAGTATCCTTCAACAATGGTTTAGTAAAGATATCTGCAATTTGTTCTTTGGTAGGAACATACTCCAGTCTGACTTCTTTCTCATTCACTTTCTCCCTCAAGAAATGAAACTTGATTGATATATGTTTAGTCTTAGAATGCAGCACCAGATTCCTTGAGATATTTATCGCACTTGAATTGTCACAGTATATAGCAATAGGTTCTTCATAGACCACCCGAATATCTCTCAACATCTATTTCATCCATATCACTTGAGTACAATTATTGGCAGCAACAATGTATTCTTCTTCAGCAGTAGATAGAGAAATTGAGTTTTTCTTTTTTCTCAACCAGGACACCAATTTCTTCCCTAGGAAGAAAGCACCACAACTAGTAATTTTTTTATCATCTACATCACCAACACAATCCACATCAGTATATGCACACAAAGTGAGATCATCATCCTTTGGATACCAAAGACCAAAGTCAACTGTTCCTTTCAGATACCTGAAAATTCTCTTCACAACAGTTACATGTGATTCTTTTGGATCTGATTGAAATCTAACAACCATACATACAACATTCATAATGTTTGGTCTAGTCTAAGTCAAGTAAAGTAATCCACAGATCATTGACCTATATCTAGTTTTATTTTCCTTAGGGGATTCATCATTCTGTGTCAACTTACATCTGGTCACCATGGGGGTACCAACAGGTTTGGAGTCATCCATTCCAAACTTCTTTAGAATTTTTTCACATATTTGGATTGAGATATGAAAATCCCCTTGTCTAAGTGAGTAACTTGTAATCCTAAAAAGAACTTCATCTCTCCAATCATACTCATCTCAAATTCATTCTTCATCTGATCAACAAACTTCATGCATAGATTATCATCTCCTCCAAAAATGATATCATCAACAAAACCTTCTATAATTAACTCCTTATCATTGTCTAATTTGAAGTATAAGTTGCTATAAACAGTGCCTTTAGTGAACCCAAGCTTCAATAGGTATTTGTCCAATCTAGCATACCAGGCTCTGTGGGCTTGCTTAAGTCCATATAGAGCTTTCTTCAACCTGCAGACCATATCTTCTTTGTCTGCTAGTTGAAATCCATCTGGTTGTTCTAAGCACAATTCTTCTAGTTCTTAATTCAGAAATGCAAACTTTACATCCATTTGATATACTTTATAGTTCTTGTGTGCAACATAAGCAAGAAATAGTCTAACAACTTCAATCCTAGCGACAGGGGCAAAGGTTTCTTCAAAATCAATACCTTCCATTTGAGAATACCCTTTACATACCAATCTTGCTTTATTCTAGACCACTTCACCTTATTCCTTCAGCTTGTTTCTAAATACCCATTTAGTACCAATCATATTTTTGTCTTTAGGCCTTAGAACTAGTAACCATGTGTCATTCTTTTCAATTTATATCAGCTCTTCCTTCATAGATTTTAGGTTCAATCTTGGAAATCAAATAGTATTCTTTTGTAATTTTTCTTCTAGTTTACACTCCTTTACTCTTATCTCCTATGATTTGAATTTTAGAATGATTCAGCTTCACATACCTTGGAATTTTGGGAAATTCTTGAAATTCTGACTCTTCTGATCTTTCTTCTACACTTACATTTGTCTGTCTCCTGACTGGCCTGATTTATCAGAACAAATTGAGGTTGCTTCACTAGAACATATGGAATAATTTGAAGTAGATTCTATGTCTAAGTATTCTTCCCTTGGCTTGTAATGTCTCCATCTAAATCATAACTACAATGTCTGGATGGTTTGACAGAGTTCTCATCGACTCTGACATTTGCACTCTCAACCATCTTTCTCAATCTTTTGTTATAGCACCAGTAGGCCTTTCTTTTAGTGGAGTAACCTAGGAATATTCCTTTATCACTTCTTGCATCAAATTTTCCTATATCATCATCTCTCCTGATATAACACTTGCTTCCAAAGATCTTGAAGTACTTAACAGTAGGCTTGTGACCAAACCATAACTCATAAGGAGTCTTACTAGAAATACCATTAACATTTACTCGATTCAAAGTATACATAGTAGTGCTTACGACTTCACTCTAGTACATTTGAGATACATTTCCTTCCATCATAATTATTCTAGTAGCATCTAGAATTGTTCTATTCTTTCTTTCTACAACTCCATTCAGTTGAGGGGTTTGGGGAGAAGATAACTATATTTTAATACCATGATTTTCACAATAAGAGTTGAACTCCTTGGAAATAAATTCATTACCTCTATCAGATCTTAGACACTTGATTTTCAAACTTTTCTCATTTTATGCCATAGCCTTGAAACTTTTGAACTTCTCCAATCCTTCACATTTTTCTCTTAAAAAGGAAACCCGAATCATTCTAGAGTAATCATCAATAACCAACATAAAATACCTTTCTCAATGAATAATTTTGACTCTAGAGGGACCAAAAAGGTCAGTATGTAGCAGTTCTAGCAAATTATTTGACTAAAATTGTTTTCTCTGAAAAGAGACTATAGTTTGTTTAACCATCTAACATTCCTTGCAGATTACATTAGCAGGCTTCACCAACTTAGGCAAATCTCTTACTGCTTGAGTAGAACTTATCTTGATCATGTTTTTAAAGTTTACATGACACAGCCTCCTATACCACAACCAGCTCTCATCTACTTGAGCAATTAAACAACTTCCATTAGTAGTATTTAGATGAAAAATATTACCTTTTGTTTGTTTTCATATAGCAATCATATCCCCAAAACTTCCATGTATCTTGCATCTTCCATCTTTGAACTGAAGATCATATCCCTTGTGAACCATCTATCCAACAATCAACAAGTTTTTCTTTAGGCCTTCAATATAGAGAACATCGTCAGTGTTATCCTTACCACCAAGACAAATAGATCCTCTACCACTAATCACACCAACATTGTTATCTCCAAATATTACAACCCCGCCATCATACTTTTCTAGACTTACAAATTTTCTTTTATCACCGGTCATATGATGTGAGAATCCACTATCAATCACCCACTCATCCTTTTCTTGAACTTGGGCTGCAAGATCTTTTTCATCTTTAGTATATTCGGTAGCCACAGGATTATCTTCAATGGTAGCAATGAAAGCCCATTCATCTTCTTTTCCATTATCTTTATCAGACTCATCATCAGTCACTGCTTCTTCAACAAAGTAACATCTCTTTTGGAATCTAGAATTCTTAGGCTTAGATCTAGGAACTCTTTCAAGACATCTTGATGCAAAATGACCTATTTTACTACATGAAAAACATTTAATAAGAAATACATCTTTATACTTACCTTTTCCTTTGCCTTCTTGCTTAGCAAGCAGTGCTTCCAATTCTTCTACCTCTCTTTCTTTATCTTCAAGTTGTTTCAGTTCTTCATCATACTTGGATATCTTTCTGAAACTCTCTCTTAGATTATATCTTTTCCTATTACTTCCAAATACAGTGGCCTTGAATGCAAACTTATTCTTTGGTGTAGATTCACCAAATTCACTTATTTCAAAAGTAGCAAGCTTCCCAATCAACGTGTCTCTTGTTATCTTGTTTACTGATCTGAATTCTTCAATAGCATGAAAATTCATCTTGTAGGAGGGAGGCAAGGATCTGAGTACTTTAGCCACAATTTCATCCTCATCCATAGAACCATTGGCACCTTTAATACCCATTACTATTTCATTTACTCTCTACATAAAAGAAGTGATATTTTCATCTTTGCCCATCTTCAAATTCTCATACTTTCCTTTCAAGTTGTGTAGCCTAACCATCTTCACCTATGCATCACTTTCATACAAAGTTTCCAATTTCATCTAAATCTCATGAGCTGTCTCCAGACCCAACACATTAGCCATCTTCAAATCTCTCAGAGCACTCACCAAGGCTTCAATAGCCCTAACATTATTTTTAGAATCTTTGATCTCATCAAAATTTGAGGGACCATTCTGAGGAATAGTATATGGATCTCTTGTAATCTTCCAAAAAGCTTCACCAATACACTTTAAGTGACATTGCATTCTAACTTTCCACATTGAATAGTTAGTCCCATCAAATATAGGACTATCCTTCTTGAATGTTGTTGCCATCTCAGATCACCTCAAGCTTTTAGACTTCTTCAGAGGAACCTACTCTGATACCAATTGTTATAAAAATAAGGACACACAACTGAGAAGGGGGGGTGAATCAATTGTGACAAAAACTTCAACTTTCCTAACTTATCTTAACCTTAATCTCAGATATGATGAATAAGAAAATAACCACAAGCAATTAACACATTAGAGAGACAAATAACACCAATACTTTTTTACGTGGAAACCCTATTAGGGGAAAAACCACGGTGGATGTTAGTCCACAAGATTGTACTCTGTTAAAAGTATAAAGAGAAATAATAAGGGGAGTGCACATGCATTTAGGCACACTGCCTCAAGCTTACTACTCAAATACAAAAGAGGACTCATTTTCCAACAATATAGAAATATGGATTAGATCCATAGAGTATGAACTAAAAGAATAGCTTCTACACAAGCCTGATTATAGTTCCAATTAAGCTCAGAAAACCTTCTTCACACTTTCCTCAAAATTCTTCACTCTCTACTCTACAATTGAATGATAGAGACACTATTCACACATTTACAATTTCTTTGGCATTCACACTTCTGCACACACTAACTTCGCTCAACCAATCACACTTATATATCCGCTTCATGGGATTTCATCACATCTTAGTTGGCCAGAAAAATAAAACATATTTTCAATGTTGGCCCAAATTTACAATTAAACTTCCAATGAAAAACCACCAAGGTCGGCCACAACATAGTGGAGACCCAAATTAATATCTCCAACACAAAAATACTTTAATTAATTTCGCCACAAAGATCCACAACATGTTACCACCAACATGTTGACCAAGAACATGAAAAACAAGCATGCGCAAGAAAAGATCTTCAACCATGAGCTCTTCGAGTAGTGTGGATGTACCACAAAGATTGAGAATGATCTAGAGACATTAGAAAACACCAAGAAACAATAGAGAAGCATCTAAAAGAACTGAGATTACCAGAATCACACAATCTTCATTCAAGAACACTGACAGAGACCACATAAACGTTGTCAGACCACAACACACTCAAAACTTCACGCAGACCTCTAAAGCTTTTGGTAGATGATATAGAAACATTCAACAATAAAACCTTTAATCCACATTAGCTAATAATCAACGTACATAACAAAGCACCTTCATGACCTACACAGTTACAGTGGGAACCTAGAACACTTCCATTTTCAATTTTCTCAACATCCTCGACATATACAACCTCTGATACACAAAATGCTAATAGTGTTGACATCAATGGTAACCACATATTAGCAACCATATCCGCAATATCCAATAGTTCCCATTTTTATTTTGGAATGGAACCAAGTTGGAAAACCATGTACTATGCTTGATTGAGAAGACAATCTAGGAGTGAATTATCTTTGTCAGCTCTTGTGCTATTAGTGCCTCAATCTTTGGGTTTACTAGTCATTCCTTTTGGTAGACAAGTTTTTCTCCTTGTATTAGTTCTATGGTATGTTGGATGAGTTTGGGATCATATATTTTGAGGTCATCATATGACCAAGCCACTACTCCTTTATAGTTTTCATAAAAATGCACGAGCCTATCTTTATCATGTTGTGAAACATCTTTCCTAACCTTAAGCTTCCTTTTTTCTCCAACCTAAGGATTTACATAGTCACTCTTGTCCACCACAAAATTTGTCTTGTCATTTCTTGCATCATCACAATCGATTAAATTTTTGAGAGTGACTAGTCCTTTTGGAAGCTTGTTGGACCTTAGCTTAGAAATAATTTTCCTTTCATAAGCTTCTACAATTTTTTGTTGGAACTAATCAGAAAACTATCTTGAGTGCTAAATGAATGAGGTGATTTGTTCATCACTTTTGAACACTTGCCAACTCTGGTCATTATCTGGGATTAGAGGTTTGAAAATCACTCACATAGAGTGTATGTTATCAATTAAGTTGAAAATAGGGTCAAATTGATATCATATTGTTTCCATGTGATCTGTAACTACATTCTACTCTCTAGGCACCGTCTAGATATTGAAGGATTAAAAAATTTTGATTAGGTCCCAGACCTTAGTCTATAAGATCGCATGCATACATTCTTGGGTGTGGAGACCCCTCACACTTGATTGAATATTAGCTTAGAGTCTTCAAACACCATTATCTATTTAATGCCCATCCGCTCTGCAAGACTTAGACCTTGCATGGAGCCTTCATATTCAACTTCATTGTTTGAATAGGAAAATAGAAATCAAAAAGATCTAAGTGTCTTTTTATTGGATGGGGATATCAAACATATCCTAGCTATTGCACCAAATTTGCATCTTGCTCCATCAAAGTGCAGCATCCACAACTCTAGTGCATTGGAACCCTTGGGTTCTTTCATCACCTTCAAAATCACTTGATCTTCATCATAGATCACATAAATTCCCAATCTAGTGGCATGATAATTTCCAAAAGGATCAATGTCTATAAATTTAGTCAAGAGGACCTCTTCTCCATTAGTCTGATCTCTAGTCACCTTCTCATCCTCAAGTAACTGAGTACAATACATCTCATCTTTAGTGATAGAGGTATGAATAGCCTCAAAATTTATCATGGCCTCATCTAATACATATTGTGAATGCAAATATTTAGACAATATCTTCATCTTAGCTCCATGCTTGGTCCTCATAATTAAGTGTGACCAATCTAAAGAAAGATACCTTCCCATCTTGGTAGTGAACTCCCAGGATAAGAAAAGACTAAACATGAGAGGAGTGTCAATGATCATGGCATCTTGTGGGATTGTGAGACTAGGGCAGGAGAAAAGAGTCAAGGGGAGGTTCTTGATGAAACTTATAGTTTCAACCTTATTCCCATCAAGCTACATAACCCCTCTATTTTAAGGTTCATAGATATGTCCTAAGGCTTCAACTATTTTCTTGGGCATGAATGTGGTGCTAGCACTAGAGTCAATCATATAATTATGCAATAATTTTTTACCCACGATGAGAGTTAAGAAAAAGGGTTTTGGTTTCGACTTACCTCTACTTTCGGTAGAAGCTTCCTCTCCATTGTTTGTGAGGACCTTGGCCTAAGATGATGAATCAATGACCTTTCCCTTGGATGGTTTCTTTGTTAGCTCTATGCTTGCATCTTCCAATGGGGCCTTCTATAGTAACAACTTCTACTCTAGGATAGCTAAGATATCCCAAAGGGATACATTAGTAGAGGATTTCTTCAACTATTCCACAACATTGAATGGTGATGGAGTTAAAGACTTCTACTCCTTATAATTTGTTATAACAATCTCCTTGTGTGGCTAAGATTGTTGTACAACTGTGAAGGAACTAGGACCTTGGTTGGGAAAACTTTTGATTTGTTGAGTGACTAGTTCACCTATGAATCTCCTCTTCAAGCAAGTGTTATAATTTGATTGCACTTGTGGGGCCTTTGATGTGGAAACATTATTTGAAAACACCGACTCTTCTTCTTCCATCCATGAGAAGAGTTCATGATCGAGAGTTATATCCATTTCTTGCTCCAAGGAAATTCCTTGCATTTGAGTAGTGAGTATCATGTTTTCCATTTGTAGAGAGGCATATGCATAACCTCTTGAATCTGGTGTGACACCTTGACTACGTTGTTCCACCACTCTTTGCTATAGATTGCCACATGGGTAATTTTGGGGCATATGTGCTTCATTGTAGGGGAAGCACCAAGGATTGGTATCATCAGCAAGATTATTTTTCCCTACTACTAGCTCTCTATTCAAACTTGGGTGAACTTTTTGCAGCAGAGTAGGCATTGAAACTATCTGATTACTTGATTAAGTTTGTGGATTGATGCACGTACCTCCTTGGAACTGGTTTTGTTAGTAGGAAGGTCTTCCACCTTGGTAATTCTAGAAATTTGGCTTCATTTGCATAGATTGTTGCCGCTTGATACTAGTTATTTCATTTGAGAAGGTCCAAAACAAGTCCTTGATGTCAATCATCTCATATTTTGAAAGGTTAGATGTAGAAGCAATGTTTTGCAGAGTGCTTCGATATGTATACATAGATTGGGGAGGAGGAGGTGCACTGGTAGAAGCTATCTCCTAGGTGGGAGCTGACAATTCTACAAATACAAGCATAACAGGCTGAGGTGGCAAATTTTTGGCATTGATCAAATTATTCTCTTCCTTAACAACAATATTATATGCATCCGACAAGGTGTTCTTGCCAAGGGACTGAATCATCACTGAAATGTTAGCATTAAGAGATTTTAGATAGAACATGAATGCCAAATCGATATGAAGGTGAATAGAGGTCTAGATTCTTTTCCAAGTTGTGTGAAATTAGGCATTGAAGTTAGTCATGGCCTCTTGAGGGGTGCACTTTATGGTCACTAGCTACTGAAATAGTGAAGACCGATCTCCATTGTTTGAAAACCACTCATAAAAAGGATCTACAAGCTAATCTTAGGTGCCAATAGTATTAGCTTCTAGAGTGCGGTACCAATCTCGTCCCTTTCCTTTAAAAGAGGCTGCAAGCAACCTCAGTGCTAAATTTTGATCAACAACACCATGCACCAAGCACACGTCTCCCACATCCTACAAATGGTTAGATGGCATTTTTGAGCCTTCCCCAGTGAATTTCAGTAATTTTAAAGTAGAGGTTGGGATAGGATCCCACATGGCCAGTGCTACTAGTGCTATGAGAGGCCTTCTGGCATCCCATGCTAAAAAATTTATGCTAACCATAGGTAGCAAGACCAGTGGAGGGGTTGGGATGTTCACTAAACAGGCTCTTGCTTGTATTATTACTAGTGGTAGCACTAGCAGGCTAGGGTGTTTCACTATCTAGGATCTAGTAACACATCTATGGCTCATACACCCACTTTGAACTTAGATACATTCAAAAAAGGTCCCATCAGATGTACCAGAAAAAGAACTATTGATGCCTAAAATTTCTAGGCACATAGCCTTATGGGAAACTCAGTTAATGGGGGGACCAATTGTGCTAAATTCAGTAACCTCTGGGTTTTAAAGAAGTCATATCTTCATATATAAGGGGTGAAAAGGGAAAATTAAGTAGATATACTAAAATAAAATCTAATGCTAAGGTGATTCACCAATATTTCAAGTAAATAGGCACAAGAAATATTCCTTTCGGGTCAGATTTGAAGGCCCACTCAATAGTTTATATTCTCAAAATTAACATAAAGCATAGATGAAATTTTGAAGAAGCTAATAAAAAAACATAACATAATTTTAATATGCTTTCACTGAATAGGAAGAGTACAAAACATGGTCTGAACAACAAGATTATATTGAAATTATAGAAGATTTGATGATAAACTACCCATTACAACAAATAACTAAGAAACAGAGAGGCCAAACAAATTGGCACAGTCTGGAAGTCTTAATGTAGAAATAAAGACAATATAAGGGCCAAGAACATTTTATGGTTTCTTTTGTATTTTCAAACCCTTTTTCAGAGAGACAAAGCAATATATATAGAGTTTTTCCACTGCCTAAAAGTTGGATAGCAAAAAAGATTCCCTAGGCATGGGTCATGCCACTCCTCACAATGATTCACCAAGAAAGATGCAATAGAAAGGTCCAAAAATGTGGAAATCGGTTTCCTCAAACACACTGTGCCCTCCTTTGAATGATGGATGTGGTCTCAGAGTGGAACTGGAAAAATTCCCATGAATACATGTGTCTAACTGCCTGAAGAACTAATTAAGACATGTGGCATAGAGGTGGGGCTTCTCATTCTAGTATCCTTCCTTTGAGATTGAATTCCCTGTGAAGATGACATGTGGTGTGGTCCTTTCTTCAAGCTTTGACTACGAGGTCCACCATAAGGTGCCCGTGGAAGATGCAATGTGGCAACCAGGTGGAGCTTAGAGACAAAGCAAGGGAAGAGAACTTTCAAATGCACACGTTGCTAACACATGGTGCAAGCGGATGAATGTGCTACCAAAAGGGAGCCTAGAGAGGTGCAAACATATAATGTGTGGGCTAAGACTGATGCAAAATAAAACAAAAATACCAAGAGGAAGCTAAGGATTATTTAAATCCACAAAACCAAAATCCCTTTCAAGTAACCAAAACCAAACCATAGAAAATATTCCACCCATTTCATATAAGAGACCATGAGATAACCAAATAAGTCCCATTGTGCCTCCCATGGTTCCTTTTGTTCCTCCTTTAAGGGAAGAAAAGAAACCTATGGTTGATAAACCCACTCCTACACAATAACAACTTGAAAATAGAACAAAAAGAAACCAAAATTCTAGAGAGCATAGGTGTAGACATCATGCTATTGCTCATTTATTACAAGCAAAAGAATAAAATAACAACATAGAAAATAAAAATATAAACTTACCTCAAGAAATGCATGATGATCCTCCACCTTTTCCAAGACAACAAAATCCTAAACCTTGACCACAACAAGAAAAAACACCTTCTATGGATATTATCATTAGACCTTCTATTGTGATTAACATGGATGATGATAATAAAACTACTAAAATTGATGAGGAATTACATAAAGAGTTAAATTTATTGGTTTCCTCTTCCATGAGCTTAAATGAAAATCATGATGATCCTCCTACAAATCATGCTTCACCACATGTTGAGCTTGGTAATTTTCCTAAATTGGAATTTGACATTGTCCCTTTGGCTAATTTTCCACCTTCCGGATATGATGAATAAGATTGGGATGCAAATGACCTACTATAAGTTGACTCACATGTGCCTTACTAGTCTTGTCTTTGTTTTCTTTTCATGTTCTTTGTCTGATTGCATGTGCGTAATTTGATCTCTCGTACCGTTCCTTTTGATGTGTCTTCATGTTCATTCCTCTATTTGTACCTACATTCTTCTATATGTCATAAACCTTTATCTTTTCTTTTGTCTAGTGTTTTCCTTTTGGGGATGACACAAGGCATTGAGACATTTAGGTCTCTTCAATGTTGACCCCAAATATTTTTCTTTGTTTTCACTCTCTATGTGTCATTCTTCTTGTTCCATGAGTTATTTGGGTATTGATGATGTTTCTAAGCTCTATAACATGATTGTAGCAAAGACATATGCTAACCCTAAATCTGTGGATTGCTTATGTGATTTTGGGATTTCATTTTGGGGGAAACCCCTTTTTTCATTACATAGATTCATTTAGAAACATATGCTTAACATAGGTGTTTCCAAGTAATCTCTCATGTCTTCTTTATTGTTCGTGTTGATCATCTACTTCTCTAAAGTAATTGCTCACAACATAAGTGTTTAGCAATTTCTTTAAAGTGGGGGCATACATTGGTATTATCATTTTAATTTTTTTTTACTATATCTTATGTTTCATAGTCTGGTCTTCTTACTTCTTGTGATGTGTCTTCTTCTTAGTGGTGTCATTGGGTTTCATGTCCTCCAAGAGTATGATCTTTCTTGGCATACGATATTCCTCTTAGTGGTGATGCTATGCATTGCATTTCGTAAGTTGTGAATCTTTTATCCTCATCTTGTCCTCTCTTGGAGGAATTAGGTGTGGTGTTCCCTAAGGAGAGACCTTACATGAACTAAGAAAAACCCATTTGAACATGTCTTATCCTATTTGCATATTTTTTCATAAGTGTTTAGCATAACATAACTTGCTAACCTTATGAAGCTCAATGTTCATAGTTTTGTTGCACCTTATCAAAGTTATCAAAGGTATAGATTTGGTATAGTTAGTAAGATGAGAGCCTATATACCTAGCATGAATTTCTCATTGTATGGTGAAAGCCTATAGACCTATCATGACTTTATCACTTAGTAACTTTTGGGGACTCACCTAGTGGACAATAAATTTAACCAGCCCATGTGAGTGTGCATTTTTTTTTGCATAGTGGACAAATAATTCCACTTGTAAGCACTTTTTTGATTAAAAAAAAGGCTTGATCCACCCCTTTTCATTTTATTTTTCTTTCTTTCCATTAAGTATTTTATATTGTATGATTACATATCTTGTCATTGTTGCATACATAAATATGTTTAACATAGGCATGTGTCTCCTTGTGCCTTTCTTGGTTTTGCCATTAGATCTTGGATCTTGGGGCCTTGATCATCCTCCTTGATCTTTGTCATCTTACCTTTCCAATGATTGTACAATTAGACCTCTCTTGATTGTCTACTTTAGTGTGAGTTTGATGCAGGGTCATCCTCTCACTAAAGTGGGGACAAAATGCAGTGTAGAAAAATGTATCCCTTTACATTTTCACACTTGTTTGGGCACTCCTAATTAATTGTACTTAATAATTCCTTAATTTAGTGTTGAAAAATGTATCCCTCTATATTTTCACACTTTTTTTGGGACCTCTTAATTAAATTGATCTTAATTAGGCCTTAATAAGCCCTTTTATTCATATACAATCCTAATAAATTATATTTTAGAAGGGGAAACCTAACAATAATTAATGCCAATACATAACACTTTAGCTTGAAAAATGTGTGTTCTAGGAATAGGGACCTGGGACCCTCCCTAGACCTTTGTACCTAATTTTTTTTTTTTTAATAGTATTTTAAGGTTCCCAAATCCATATTTCAATTTCGGCTTGTAATATTTGAATTTTGAGAAATCAAGGATACATACCTATAAATACAAGGTTATTTCAAGGATACTTACCTATAAAAACAAGGTTATTTCACTAAGTTTCACCTAGATTTTCAAGGATATTTTCAAGGATATTTTCAAGAGAAATTTTAGAAGAGAAAAGTTGATGATCAAGAGCATTCAAGAGCAGATATATCAAAGATTTATTGCAGCATTTAAGATCCAATCATCATTTCAAAGTCTTCTTGCATCATGCATGTTTTTGGAACTAACATTGTGATGTAGGTTTCAAGATAAAATTCAATTATTCAAAGCATTACTCAAGTCATCTAGATCCACATCCATTGAAGCTATTTCATGTAAGTTGTATACCTTCCAAGATATCCATTACCAAGGTTTATTCAAGGGTTTTTTGAGTGGTAGTGTAGCTTTTTTCATTCTCCATTCCCTCTTTCATGCATTATTTTAATTCAAGGTTTGATTACCAAAATAGGGTTTGACCAAGGCAAACCCCCATTCACTAAAAACAAAAAAAAATTCCCTCTTGTATGTGCATTGTAGATTTAGTTTGAAGAATGATTGAAGACCTTTTGAAGAGCAAGATTGGAAAAGTTGTCAAAGTTGCAAAGGTTGTCAAAGTTGTTGTCAAATCATGAAATCTAACCTATAGATCTGATTTTTGACTTTTTGACACTAAAACTTGGTCAAATCAAAAGCTACAAATCAACATTAGAGGCTTCTGAAAGATTTTTTAAAATCTTGACAAAAGACTCATTCACCCATGGATGAATGAGTCCCAACTAGCCTTCAAAAACTAACTTTTGGTGATTGGTAAACACCTTTTCTTCCCTTCTCAAATCTACAATTAGTTTTTTGGTTCTACCAATATTGAGTTTAATACTATTATTTCAAGTTTGAATTGGAATTTTGGAGTTAATTTTCTATTTTTAGTTTTTCTCCCAAAAGTGTTGTTTAAACCTGACCCCCGTCCTCCAAGCATAAGGAAATTTGAAGATTCTCACATGGAGTTGATTCACCTAAGGGTTGTTAGTCAATTCATTTTGGGGATCTCATTTCCTAATGAAATAGAGGAAAATAGGTGTACATCTATATCAAATTGGTGAACCCTCCTTTTCATAAACACCTATTTTTAATTGTTTCAAGTGCAAGCACCATATGGTCATAATGGCTCAATGTTTTGGTAAGATGTTGACCTCTTTCAAATCCTTGGTTAATGTCTCAAGCTATGCTTTTGGAAATGATCCTAATTCAAATGATGATATTCATGATCCTTCATCTCCCAACACATGCCTTATCACTGAAGATATCTTGGGACAATACAAGGTGAGCATGAATGAATTCATGCATAATTCTCTGTGTAACCTCAAGAACAATACAATATTTTATCCTTTAATGGAATGGCCTAATAACCAATAAGCGCCACTTAACATACCACCACTAATTTTTTCCATGTTACATAAGAAAAGTGACTTGTAATTCATACCTCAACCAATGCACACAGAAATACCTATCAATAATAAGGATAACATATCACCCAATCTCTCATCATATGAGAAAAAAATTACAAACACACCTATTATTTTGGAGAAAAACTATGGACAAGGCCCTTAATATCCTCACAAAACAATGATGTGACATAAAGAATGAACATGAAATCCATTCTCTTTTGGAGAAAGCACCATGATCTAAAGACACAAAAGGAATAGGTTACCAAGGTCCTCTACCTTTACATCAAATATTTGTTTCACAAACCAAGAAATATAAAGTCCAAAGTCCTATTAAAAAAATGTGTGTTAGGGTGATCCCACAATGAGAGTGGTTTACAATTTTTGGCCAAACTGGACACTAAAATAACTTTTGTAACTAAATATTCACTTTTGAATTTCTGCTTGGCTAAACTATGAGGAATTTGAGAGATGAGAGTGCAAACTAGAGTTTTAGCTGAGAGATTTTGTCTATAGATTCTAAATATATTTTTCAAATTTTTTGGAATCAAATTGCACTTCTTTCTGTCTCATAGAAAACTATTTTTGAGGAAACAACATTTTTTGAAAGTGGCCTCACCATTATAATGCATAACTTTTTTTCCTTGAAAGATAAAATTCCAATTCTTTCAAATTTAGATTTGTAACTCAAATATCTAGTGCTTCCACTTGGTTAGATAGTTTTTGATTGAATATTTTTTCTTTAATCAAGTTTCAAAGTCAAATCAATTATAATTCAGAAATAATGCGACCGTATAACGCGTAACTGTTTTTGTATGTATCAAAATTCTCTTTGTTGGATCAAGGACTTCAATATATGGTGCACTCATATTTTTTCAAATTTTTTGATAATGCATATTTCTCCATATGTGAGAACAAAGATCTTGATTTTGGTAAAAAACCCTACATTCACAAGAATAAAAAATAAATATAATAATAAAATAAATTTATTTAAAATTATACTTATTGGAAGCTTATAATAAGGACTACATACTTACAAAAAATAAATTTTAAATGAGTTCATTTGATCCCCCAAAAGGTAAATCAAAAGTGATATTTTATCAACATTTTGATAGGTGTAAAGGAGACTCCGTTATAGGTATGGTTTAAAACTAGCGAGGTTCTATCCAAGGGGGTTTTATTTAAGGTAGTTTGATCAAGCCCTCCTCAATTGGAATCCTTTAAATGGAACTTTTTAAGGCTTAAATCATTATATTTTCTAAAGTATGTGATTTGGCAAAAATCGAATCCTCCCAAAATTGTAAACCGGCTTTTTAGTAGGGGATCCACACCATTTACCTACTTTCCATCCTTTATGGGAAGCTAAGAGTATCTAGCAGCATACAAACTTGGAGGCAGGAAAGTGATTTAGAGACTGAGCGTAATCTACCACCCATGTGCAAAAAAAAAGATAATAAACAAAAGAGTAAAGTTACATCCTACTGTGCATATCATAAAATATTTGGACATACTACTGATGAATGTGGTGCTTTAAAGAATAAATTGAAATAATTTTATCCTTACATGGATCACATTGAACAAATGATAGACTAACATTCATGTTATTTTCTCCTTGCCATTTGGTAGTTGTAGTATCATAAAATACTCACTACCATGCATAGATGCATGAACTTGGCTTTATGAAATCATATTTCATCTTGCAAGGAGCAACACATAATCATCCATATTGGCTCATCTTTATCCCTACAACTGGGGGGTAAGGGGTTATGTAGCCTAATGTTAGGTGCATTCCTTCTAGCAAGGGATCCCTTTGTATCTCCTTAAAACATTAGTGTAGAAAGTGCACTAATATTTTAAGTGGGGCATAGAGTCCCTTGATTATTATTTTCATATGAAGTGGTCCCTTTTTAGTGATGATAGTACACATCTCTTAGAAAGTACAACCTCATCAGTGAAGTTCCTTCTTAATCTATGTTGTGTCTCCTTTGTGGTGATATTGGGCGTGATGTTCTCTATGTGTGTGAATTTTCTTGGCATATGATGGAATCTAGGGTGCCTATTTCTAGCATTTTATTCTCCAAGTTAACATAACAGGTGCATAGTTTCCTCCTTAGTCCTTTTCTGTAGTTTGTTTCTATCTCTAATTTCTTAGATTTGTTGTATTTGCATTATAACAATAATTTTCATCATTAGGTCAATTAAATCATTTCATTTCATCCTTATATCACTTTAAAAATTGGTCATGAGTAGGTTGACTCACCTTTTAGGCTGTAATTCAATTATATACCTTGTTCAAATCTAATCAAACCCATCACATATCCCTTCCATATATTTCAATGAAATTAGGGGAAGGTGTCCAAACCCTAAAGTGAAATATCTAGGGTTTCCCTTTCCCTACATTTCACTTATGTAGTAAAGCTTTAGAAATTGTATAACCAGATTCCCTTATCACTTATCATTTATTAGGATTTAGGAGATAGTCTTGTATTTTTGTTTCCTTCCATGTCTTAGACTAGCTACATGGAGAAAGCACCATTTACTCTCCTATAATGATTCATTGATTGTTTCATCTCCAACTGAGGATAATGATCATAAGCCAATACTCTTCTTATGCTTGTACTTAATAAT
Source organism: Sequoia sempervirens (assembly GCA_007258455.2). Taxonomy (NCBI): domain Eukaryota; kingdom Viridiplantae; phylum Streptophyta; class Pinopsida; order Cupressales; family Cupressaceae; genus Sequoia; species Sequoia sempervirens. Next base: position 32,400 of record VDFB02180179.1, read on the forward strand.
TCAACATTCTCTAGCCCATTAAATGTACCTCTAGTAGCTAATGCATAAAATAAATAGGAAACCATGTAAAAATTCTTTTGTCTCTAAAGGGAAACAATCTAATTTTATAAATCTTTAATGATAAATATAGGCCAATGCAACATATACTTTCCTAATTAGATTGTCTCAATATATATATACATCCACTCAAAATTATAAGAATGTGGTAGCCCAATAAATATTCCTAGAAAAGTTACCATATCCCCAATCTCTTCAATGAAGTCACTCTTGTAGAGTGTGTTTTAAAAATTTGATAATGATTTGTATGGGTTCTTCATCCATTTTATGGTGATCATCCTACTTTCATCTTCATCAAAATATCCCTCTATAATTGGTTATTCTATGATTTTCACTCGATTATAGAAATGAATATAAAATATTATCACCTTTCTTAGTTACCATTATGATTCCTAACCCAAAATCAAGTGAAAACTTGAAAATATAAGATCTACAAAGAAAAGAAAAAGAAAATAAAATAGTGAAAATTTTAAGATTCTCAATTAATTGGGTGATTTGAATAATCTCTACTAGGGTTGTGGAAACCTACTTAGAAATAGATCTATGTTCATGGGAATCAAAGGTATATCTATCAAGGCTATGGACACATGGCTAGAAATAAATCAACTCCCAAGTCACACCAACTAGGTCTTTATAAAATATATATGCTAATAATGCCTATTACTGGGAGAAAGATATAATCAAATCATTTAGACTAGCCTTAAGGATCACACCATTTTACCTAATCCATGACTTTGAAGGAATGAATTCTTTGCACACACTATGAGATTAATGTATTATTTAAAGAAGTAAATTTGGTTTATACCTTGATCAATAATGGATTTTGTATAGAATAGTGGAATACTTTATTCTCTTTGGGTCTAGGTTCCTAAGAAGTTTCAAGATGAAGAAATGCTAGAATAATTTCCTTTTTCTATTTGCTATTTTTTTTCCCTTGCACTCACACCTCATCTTGTGTCCTAAAAAAATGGGGACCCTCATTTTTTGTGTTTTTCCTCTTTTGTCCCTCTTTTATTTCCCTTTCTTCCTTTGTTCTCTTCACCCTTGGTTTTTCTTCTCGCTTTCTTCCCTTTTCCTTTTTTTTCCTTGTCGGGGTTTTGGGGTTTCTTGTGATAGCATGTCATCCTTGCTAGGTTTGATCTTTGACACCTTTCCACTTTATCCTCTTTTGGTCATAGTTTCAGTCATCACGGTTCTCTTCCTAGGTATGCCTTCTGCAACATGCTCGACTCTCAATTCTTAATGGTGATGATGTCTTATTGCCTTATTTTTTTCCATTCGACAAAGAATTTAATTTCCTTTCTTGGAATTTATTCAAAATTAATTTCTCAATTTAAGTGGTTTTAAAGGAGATGAATGACATGATTTTAATTGTCATTAAAGAATTGCTAAATTTGAGTTCTTTGTGTACTCTATGACTCCCTCGAAGGCTTCACTACAATAAAAAAACATTTTCCTTGGAATTATTGGTGTTTAATCTAGTATGGGTGTTTTCTCCTTGGTTCGTGTTTGGTGTGCTTAGGAGTGTTTATATGTTTCTTCCTAAATTGTTCATGCTCCTACTCTCATGTCTCTCCTACATGGCATTTCTAGGTAGGCTTGAGATACTCTTCTAATTTTAGATTCTATTTCCAATTTTTCCATTTTGGTCTCCTAGTGTTGTTTAGTGTTTATTTAGCTCAGTCATCATTTTTCTTCTTTTTGTTGTTGTTGTTTTCTTTTCCATTTTTTCTTTGTTTCTTTTTTGTTGTCTCCCATTTTTTTTTCTTTTCTTTGGTTGTTCATTGTGGTTTCTTTTTTTGACCTATCAAATCTTGTTTCACCCTATAACATCATTTGATGGTCTCAATGACATTATATTTTACCTCATCAACTCTCAAATTGCTTTTCTAGTCCTTATTTTTGGAAGTGGGCTAGAAATTTTCCAAACTCTGACTTATCTCAAGAGTCCTTTTGAGTTATGACTAAGATTTTGGGTTAGGGATTGGATCTACCATTTAAAAGTTAGCCTAAAAATTATTCAAAAGAGCCCAAGCATTATGCCTAACTCCTAAAACTTGAAAATTTACATGAAATTTGATTGAAGGATTTTAGACATCAAGTATCAAGTATATCACTTAACATTTATGCAAGGAATATAGAAGAGGTTAAGTCTGATTGCTGATTTCTGAAGCTAAAGATCTATTATTTTGATTTAAACTTATTTTGGTGTCAGACTTCTAGAGTAGACCTTATATAGTATTAGAAGCACTTTTTAATAAATAACATAGTTTTTTAATTCCTAGTCCCCAAAAAGGGGGTTCCCTAAACAAATATCTTGTATTTCACAAATTAGGTGTTAGGATTACACTTTATCATTTATCATAATAGTTTTTAAAGCATAAGTTGTCTTCTCAATCTTTGATACTTGACAAAAATCCTTTTATTTAGTTATCAACTATCGAGTATCATCTATAGATTGTTTACCTTAATGATTTCGGTTTAACAAGAATAAGAAACAAGTAATATACCCAATCTTTGATGCTTGAAAAATAAAGATAGTTTAGCATACATTTTTTAAATATCGATGTTGGGGAAAGTTTGGTTAGAACTCTTAAATTTTTTCATAAGTGATAGATGGTATTTTTAAGACCCAATCCTTGACAAATTGGAATTTTGGTTAAGTATGGATTTGAGAGTCTTTCTTTGCAATAGAGCATAATATGTCCAATCTTGGAGGGCCAACTAAGGTGATTATTTAGCTTTCAATTTATTTCTTTGATGTTTTGATGCATGAAGTTTGAATGTGAAGGTAAAATGCAAGGAGAGGGTGCCAAGATGAAGTATCAATACAAAGGATATTACCCTTAGTCCAAGATGTTCTCTCCATACCTGGAAACTGGAGATACAAATTTGGGGCATATGTGGAAATGGATGATTTCCATAGAATAATTAACAAAAAAGAAGAAATTTCAATCATAGTCACCTCCTTGGATAAGTAAGGATTGGTGGAGGCAATTGCATTCCTAGTTTCAATACAATCTCTTGAACTAGTATTGGCATGTGATCAATGCTATAATCACAAATAGAGGAAGATATTGGGGCCATTTAGAGACGTAGTATTGGACATCAACCCATATATGATTGAAAGGGTGTTAAATATCCTTGCATCCCAAAAGTATGAAACAATTGGCATGAAGAAGGCATTGAATTATTTTAAAAAGAACATTGTAAGCTGCCTTAACTTTATTAACAATCAAATTCAACTTAATCCTAAGAAGTTGACACTTAAGATGGATAAATCACAATGTAAGAATGAATTTTGGGATGATTCCAAATAACAAATTACACTCCTTAGTAGGGTCCATGAGTACCCACATGCTAGATAATTCCATAGAGTGGTATTAGACAAAAAGATAGATTGGTCCACTATAACCAGCAACATGCTTCATGCATAACTAAAGGACATGTGCTAAATAGAAACAAATTATACATGAATTCCTACTTGGTGTATTAGTTGGCTTATCAAGAAACCATCACTGGGCTTACAAAGATATGATAACTTTATCTAGGAGAGACAAGGATATATGAACATTACCCATAGTTGGAGTTGAATGTGAGCCATAGAAACTATGACATAGTAAATGATGGATTCCTCTATGCCATTATTAGAGGATTGGAGAGTGATTTTTCCAAAAGGATTTTATTGGAAGAAATTTTGGAACTCAATATTTGGGGGGAATTAGTACATCCAAATAAAAACCTTCTCATGCATCAAGGTGGTAGGGTTCCACAAAGCTCCCCTCAAGCTACCAAGATATCCCAATCATAGGATAATTCTATTAGAGTTATGTATTTAAGTCACTGAGATCCACAAGATGATTGTTGGAAAGAATAAAATAGGATATTCTTTCCCCACTTAGATGGGTAAGTATTCTTGTGCAAATATGCATAATATAAAGATTGTAGAGATATAACTAGCCATATATAAAATGGACATGTATAATGACCCCAAGGCTAAGTTTCATCCCATTATAAAATTCAATAAGGTAATCAGTTCATTTTCCAAACATGATCCTACTTTAGAAGATCATTGGTCTAACTTCAAGAAAGAATATGAAGTAGGAATGAAAGACTACTATAGATTGATAGTAGAAATAATTAGGACCTACAATGTGGCTAAGATTCCAAATGACTTGAGAGATAATGGGAAAGTCCTAGATCCTATTTATAGTGGCCAAGGAATTTATAATAAACCAATCTACAATGTAGATTGTTCAATCATAGAAGACACCAAAATTGAAGAGAAGAAAGAGTTATAGCTTATTTGAAAATATGGTTGGTATCCCATTTCCCCATTATGGAGTTACCGCAACCTAAACATCAGCTCCAAAAACCAAAGAGGGTCGAGGTTGCATCTATTATTACAATTGAGAAAGAAGTACCAACATCTTCAGTAGTGTGATTTGAAGGGAAAGAGGGGAGAAGAAAGAATAATTATGGAAAAAATTAGCAAAGAGAATGAGGAAGAGATTACTCTATAGAGAAATAAGAGAGTTGAAAGATCCTTTCAAGCAATATCTTCCTCCATACTACCCATCATTAATTCTAGTTTAACAACTCCATATTCTTCTTCTTGCCTACATGAGTTTCCCTTCCATCTCTTTCACATAAGCCTCCTCTGTTGCCTCAAGGTACTTCCCCTCTGAAATATCTCCTCCTCTAATATCTCCTCCTCATATCCCCACTTCTCCAATTCCTCCTTCTCCATCACCCCTATTGGCCTCATCTAATGGTTCAATAACTAAGCCCTTAAAGTTGTAACTTAGAGATTAGATACCTGCACTAAGTAGTTATCTTGCTCATTCATTGTCAACTCAAGGATGTGAACTTGAAATGGGTCAGCACTGTTTGTGCACTAGGACTCAACTGTATTCATCCTTATCCTATAACTAGAAAGAAAACAATATTGAAAGTAAAATGCTTGAAAGGAATAAGCATAATTATTGAACATGAATCAACAACTAAAATAAACTAGAATGAATGGAAAAAACAAAAATCTCAGCAAATAGAAAAAAAGTTACTCCATCTGCCTTAGCTGCAGGAACAGACACAAAATAGAGTTCCAATGGTTGCAAGAATAGACAACTACTAAGACCGTGACTAATTACTAAATAGAAAAGTAACTACTAATCTGAATGGATGGAATTATCACCAAGTGGGCCCCCTTGAATGAGTCTTCCCTAAGCTAACTCAAATGCAACAACTCAAAGTATTATTTTATTCATTGAAAACATTGGTACATCATAATAGCAACATGACTGTATTCCTGAAATTGAAAATGCAAGTACAATATCAAAACATCCAACCTCCTAAAGAGGAACATCTTATCATTATTTATAGAAGGAAAGCTTCTAACTAACCCTAACTAATTGGGCAGTCAAATCCAACAAAATAGGAGGATGCCATTTATTGAAAGCATGAAAAAGAGGAAGGAAGTTATGCATGCACAAGATTTTAGTCAAACCAGTCTTTCCTCAACAAGGATCCAGCATTATATCATGGTATCAGAGCCTAATTTCATACACTAGGCACTCTAGACACATATGATCCCATTTTGTGACCTAGTTGCTCGCACTCTTAAGGTTAATTATTTCCCTTTTGTGTCATCCTCACTTAGCAACCCAAGTTTGTTCTTAGGTGGTGTTTTACAATGGTGCAGTAAACTAGTGGAAAGGATAGGACCCTCGGTGTAGTGTGCAATGCACTGATATTCTTCCTACAAGGGATGCATTATGGACCTTTGTGTTGTTTTGTGATGTGTCTCACAATGATGTGAATTTGTGTGTGTGTGTTAAATCTAGAATTTTGTGCTTATGAAGTGATAAATTGTGTTTCTGTTTTGAAATGGCATAATATTTGTCATATATTTTGACTCTTGAACTTGTGATGTTTTCTTTCTATCATCCTCGCTTAATTGTTGTGACCCTTTTTCCCTTGGTGGTGTGTGTAGGATGCCTAGGGGTCAAGTTCAAGGTCAAGGTAGGGGACATGGTGGTGGTCATAGGGATAACCTCCAAGGCACTTCATCTCAGAGTTCCTATGAGTCTACACGTGAGGAACAATAGGGTCCCCATATTAACCCAAAAGGCAGAGGTCTAAATTTGGAAAAATTATGTCCCATGCTCGAGGAGCTTCCTGCACGCTTAGACCCTAGTCTGGAGGGTAACCCATGGGTGGCTAGGGAAAGGAAAAATTGGATTACCTATAAGAGGAGGAACAAAGCCAATTTGGGGAATATTGCAATTAATAAGGGTGAACTAGTAACAACCAAGAAATTTTGCATTCTGACCCTTGGTTATAGGCTCATTCCCTTTGATTTTAGTGATTAGGAGGAACCTATCATAGGCAGTGATAGTGATTCCTAATCACTTTCATGTTGAACTGCTTTGTAAACAATGTTGTTTGTTATTGTATTACTTTCTTTAGACCAATGCTCATTATGATATGTTATGTACTTTGAGACCTAGTTGGTGCTTGTTTCACCATCCTGGATTGGTTTGGATGACATTTTATCTGGCTTTGATAATCATGATATTATTGACTGGTGTTTATGCTATGATGAATATATGGAGTTAGTTGTGGATCTAGATTAATTTGACTATGTGTATCATGTAGACATATGACTATACTATTGTGCATCTGGTTAGTGATTGTTATATGATGTTGATTATGATGTAATTACTATTACTTGATGTGGTTATTGTTTGATGTCTTGGTGAGAGGGATGGTGTAGCATCACTCGTTTGTGAATGCCCTGTTACGCTATGATTTCTTCTCACGGTGTGTTTTTTATTATATATGTGTGTGTGTGTGTTGTGCGACATCTTGTTTGATGCAAGTTGTAGGTACCAGGCATTGAATCCATGTACACTGTAAGGTTTGAGCATGCCTTAAAATCCCAATGGAAATGATGTGGAAAAATGAGTTGACAAAAGGTCCCCAACCTTACCATCATCCTCAACGAGGATGAGTACCCACTTTGTTACCCTGTCCATCTGGTTTGTATTCTTTGTCAATTGTCTTGCTTGGTGTCTACTGTTATTTGATTAAATTATGATGTCACATGGTTTTTTGTGATTATGTTGCTTATAATTGTGTATGTTTTACTTTACTTTAAGACTTCCAGGAGTAAGTCGAAGCTTGGGGGGAGGATGTAGTGCCCCTCCATATTTGGCCTTTCTTGACATTTGAGTAAGTTTGTTTATTGGTGATGTTTTGTTGTTGTTCATTATTATGTTGTTTATTTTGATTTTGAATTTATGTGGTAAATTAATTATTATGAATGGCTTTGTTAAATCAATTTAATTAAAATAAATTGATTATAAGGTAATTTAAATGGATTTAGAATTAAAATAATAATTAAATATATTATGGTTGTGAAAATGGTATTATGTAGATTTGATTATTAAATAATTAAATTAAATGATATGATTAAATGTTCTAATGATTAAAAAAATATATATATATTGTTGTTTCTTCAGTTGGGCATCAATTTGCAGAGGGAAATGTTGCTTGTTCTTTTGTTGGCTATGTGTCAAGGGCATGGATTCTTCAAGCCAAAAATAATGGAAAAGAACCCTAGTTTGGTTTTGACTTCTTTACTCAGGAAAGGCGTCTGCAAGAGATATCGAAAGGCCAAGATGAGAATTCAGTTCATGGGGAAGATTGCATGGAGGAGTAGATGTTCAGTCTTTACAAGTTACTAGTTTTTGTTTACAGTGTTCACTTTGTTTTGTTCTCCTGCTAGCTTGTTATTACAATATAGTAGAACTATGAAGTTGATAGTAGTTATATACAGGGCTAATTATGATGCAATGTATCTCTACTAATTAGTATGATTTTTGGAAGCTAGTAGAAGGATAGTTTGAAATTTTAGAACTAATCTAGCAATCAGGCCTATTTTATTGATATATATGTACTTCTCTTTTATAAATATAATGTAATATATATAGGCCTCTATGCCTTTTATCCAAAATAAATAAATAAATAAAGATAAATATTATTATCATTAGAGTTTAACTAATTAAATATGGAAAGTAATATAATTTTGGGTATGTGCAGGATCATCATAGAAAAAAAAGACCCTTAAGTGGCAAAAAATTCAGAAAAAATCAGAATTAGGCAACTTGACGTAAAAATTTGAATAAGCTATCTATATTATTTCAAAAATATGTAAGAGTATAATTTGTAGAAAATAGAATATAGTTTCTAAACTACTAGGTTTATTTAAAAGAAAAAAATCTATTTGGTGAAAATTTGAATTTTTGCAGTAGTACTTAAATTTCAAGAAAAAAATAAGTAGGTGTCTGTTTTGATCACCCTAACCACGATAAAATAATATTTTTTATAATATTTTAAATATAAGTAGAAGACTCATGTCCTGGATGTGATGCATATTTTTGTAATTTTTTCCAAGTAAATAATTAATTATGATTTTTTTATTACAACTTTTAAAAATATAAAAACTTGTATGTTTGACCACCTTAACTTGGTCAAAACTTCATGAAATTCTTCTTTTTTTTAATCCTATAGTATGTGAAGCATAGAATGTGATGCATGTTTCAAATTCAAAAATGTGATACCATTTGAAAGTTATAGATGTTTTTCAATTAACCTATCAATCGACTTTAGTCAGAATTTAAATAGAAAATGAATAATAATTTTTTATTAAATTCAAAGTAAAGTATAATCTATATTGGTGGAAAATTAAAAATATTTTTTTAAAAACCCGTTTCATCAATTTTGGGTAAAAAAAAAGTCATCAGCCACATACTCTACAAATACCCATCATATTGCCACTTTTTGGCCCATCATGATCCTTCACATACCCTTTTGAAATTAAATAGAGAAGATGAGATTTTTGAACTAATTGTAAAAAACAAATAAAAGATGGAAAAAGAGGAGTGCGTGCACATGCATGACTCCAGACTAAATTGTAAATTGGAAACTTGTTATGTTTATTGATTTTTTGATTCGAAAACTAAATTTTTTCCTTGTTTTTATTAGTGCCTGTTTTTGAAAAAAGTTTATCAATTAAATTTGTTTTGGGAAGAAGAAAATAGGGGGGGGGGCCTCTCGAAAAATAATTTTTAAAATAAATTTGGCCTGCAAGAGGATTTTGTAAAAAGACGTCTATTTGATTGATTGTTCTTTTGGGGAAAACGAAGGGGGAATTGGAAAATCTTGCAGTAATTGTTTGGGAACTTTGAAGCAGTGGGATCTACAAGCTGGGAAGCTAGAACTGGACACTAAATTCACAATCGTGCCAATTGATTTCATCCATGTTCTTTCATTACCTATACTTTATCTTTGTTTCTAAAATAATACTTGAAATCGTAGCTTATTACAAGATAGGGTTCGAGGTATACTGTCATTTGAAAACGATTTAAAAGCTTGTTGTTGATTATGGTTTAGTTTTTGAACTTATCCTATGTGTATACTTATTAATATCATTATCGATATCTTTTGCATACCTTTGGATATTTGGTGTTTTGTAATCCGATGCCTGTCTCACCATTTGATTGTTGATTATTCCATGCCTTGATTCGGGTATTGTGAATTTGGATTGGTTGCCTGTATGTTATTTTTTCTTTATGTGCCATAGTCCTATATTTTAACATATAGTGAATTTCTCTTCCTTCCCTTAGCTTTGACTTTCTCTTTTATTTTGGCATCTTTTGCAAGTCCTCTGTCAAATAGTCCCTTGCCCCAGATTGCATTCGCTAAAGGTTTCTAGAATTTTGTTCTTTCAACTAATCAACTTAAGTGTGTGCCTTCAATCATTTTTCCTCCCTGAGATAACATCTATGTGAAGCATTTAGTTTTGAAACCCATCTCGTAGCTTTTGTTTATGGTTACTTAAGACTTTTCTATAAATCATTTGGAGCATCTAAACTGAATTTTTCTAAACCCTATCGACTGTCCTGGTTGGTGCGATTTGGATGCCTGAGTGTCATTTTCAAATCTGATCTCTTCTTATCCCTATCGAGTTGGTATGGTACGATATCAATGCTTGAATACTATCTTCAAACTGAACATACTAAAGCTATGTTGATTACACATCTAGTAATTGCCACTGTATTTTAAATATGTCGAAATTGACATTTACGGTAGTTCTCCCAAATCAATGCTCCCTAGTATATCTCATTTGATGCATCTTGCATATGTCTATCGATTTTTAATGCTCTATATATGTTCTTTTTAAAATTTGACGAAATCTCTTCATAAACAGAATTTGATGTATATGAATTAGGTAGCATTCGTTGCACAATCATTATGTTGAAGATCGCTGCCCCAAATATCTTGTGCCTGGCCTATGATACTTGGTATTATAGTTTCATTTGATGATTAGGATTTAGAGGGCATACAAGTAGCTCACATTTGATGTTTAGGGAAACTAATTTATGTGCTTTTAAATGGAATCAAAACTGATTTCTTTAGTTCGACATCACAATAATGTGTTTTGGGCTACTTCATATCTTATTGATGGTAGTCTCCATTAACATAGAATCAAGTTATCTCTTTATCCTGAGTGTTAGATTTTGAATCAATTATGATCCATTGAAATCCTAGAAATATTTTCCTTTCTTACAAATGGTTCTGTTTTATAAAATTTCCTTGCCTAAAATCATCATTGTGCAAGCCTAGTTTTCAGATTGTTTCTTTTTGCATCACCAAAAGTCTCTCAAAAAACATTGTCACTGTTTAGAATCGTCCTCTTTCATCTTTAAAATGTGATGTTTTGTTGCCTTGGTATCACCTAGGTTTAGCATGTTTATTCCCTTGGTGTTTTCTTGATTTGATTTTATCTTTCAATGTTTGTTTGAAACCGGTTGATGCATAATTCATACAACTTGATTAGTATTGGATATGTTATTCTGAAAAACTGTATTTCATTTTATTATAAAATATGTATATAGTTATTTAAATATCACCTTTTAAGTTGATATGCATTCAGCCATACCTTAGTTTTGACACTCTTAAACTCTGCCTTTACTCCCTTATAAATTCCTACTCTATTACGAACCACCATGTGGTCTCTGTAATCGATTTTGGGAGTTGTATTTTTTTACAAATTCTTGGCATTAAATGAGTAGTTGTTAATGTTTGTTTTCAGTTGAATTATATTGAAGCTTCTTGCACCATAGAACTATGAATGGGGATTACCCTAAATCCAAATTCATCCTTATTAATCATATCTAGTCCCTTACCTCATTCGGTTTAGGCTTTCTTAGCTAGCCAAAATTACATATATTTATATGTAGGAAATAGATTTGATATTTTTATATTCATGAACGCTTAGTAGTTTAATAGTCATAATTTCAAAAACCTTATTAATTGTCTACTGAATACATCCATAATAATGAAGGAAACCGGATTATCCATTACCATATGCAAAGAACTTATTTCAGTCTAAGTTTATGACAAGGGTATGGAAATTAATAGCTAATATACTAATTAGTTAAAGTATGGAGATAGTGGTTTATCTAGGATGCTTTATTTAAAAGAAATATTTTAATTTTATTTTATGGAGTTGCATATAGACTTATTATTCTAGGGAGAAATCATATTATTATTACTTATAAGGTTATGTGCAAGCAATAGAGGAAAATGGAGGACATCATTTAAGGACTTACTAAAGAACATTTTTTGTCTTGTAATTAGTTGATTTTATTAGATAAATTAAATTGGGAGTTCAATAGGGAGTTTGATTTATTTATAATTAGTTAAAATGGAGGATTAGTAATTAGATTGTCTTCGGCTAAATGATAAATGTTGATTATTTTCACAATTATATAATAGTTGAGTTGTAACTTCACTTTGCAATCGGCTATTTAGATTAATGGTCAAAGTAAGGATAGTGGGTCACATGAAAATAAGGTATTTATTTTATGTAATGTTGTCGATTACTTGAATGGAATACTATGTTTGATTTATGGCATTGCATAGTAGCTAGTTCTATTGAGATAATGGTTATCTAATGATATAGTTTTTCCTAAATATATGATTGGTTGTATTGTTTGAGAAATTTCTTGCTTGATTGTGTTGGGTAATTAATGGTTGGGTATCATGTGAGGAGAAAATTGAGGTCTCCCTTGGATGCCCAGTTTGGTTGCTTTTACGAAATTGATTATTGTGGTTGAATTGGATGTTGAGTTGATTTTGGAATTTAAAGTTTATATTGATTATTGTGGTTTGTTTCAATTTTGATATCACTTTATTGTTGCCACTTCGATGGAAAAATAATGTGCTAATGATTCGTTAGGCTTCCAGAGGCTGGGGAAAGTTTTTTCTTTATGATTGGATTTTCATGTTGGTTCTTTGAGAAAACTTGATTCTATATTTGATTTATGATTGTGTGGGTTTTAGCCTTGCACTATGGAAATTTTTTCATTATGGAGTTTTTGTGTGGGATGGTTCATGCCTCGCTTTGAGTGATTAATTTTGTCACTTTTTTATGTTGTGTAAGTTGGCTTACCTAGTTAGTGGATTGTGGAGTCCTTTTGTTGCTAGTATGGGGGATGGCTCTTAATGAGGGTTTGACACCCAAAGTGGCAAGTCTAAGGTAACTCATGAGAGTTTCTTAATCTAGTGAAAATACTAATAATTAATTAGGGGGTTTGGGTAGTACTCACATTAATAAAAGATAATGGATGCCTGTCTCATGGCCCAAGTGCTCGTTTAGGCTTGAGATGAGACAGGAAGGCCTGGAATGGAAACAACAACTACCTTGTCTTCATGAAAGGTATGTTGGTTCCACATGAGTTAGAATGGGGGTTGGGGATTGGTTGACGTTGCTAGGGTAACCCAAGATGGGGGTCGGTAACCTATGAAGATCTGTATTAGGTAATCCATATCAAGCTATGCAATGACAATCTTCCTTTTAGCAACCTTGCTTTCCTTGTTTATTTTCCCCTTGTTGTTCATGTACCTCTTGAAGTGGTTGTCCTTTATGATTGTTACATTTATTTGTGGAGTCTTGTTATCCTTTTCTGCTTGTCTATTTTTTGTTGTGGGTCCTTCTTGTCATCTCCTAGCACGGGGGGTGGGCCTTAGGGTCCACATGGTCAAGTGGAACGTGTTATGCACCCCATTGGGTTCCCAACCAAAGATAGTAATGTGTGGAGTTGTACCATTTGTAGTGACTCGAGATCTTTACTAGAGCTGGAACCAATTTTGATGCTATGTATACATTCATTTCAGTTGTATTACCCTATGTAATTGATGTATCATTCACATTCACATTGGGAAGCACTATTATATCATTGTAATCCTTGAACAATGTATATGATAAATGTAATGGATATATATTCTTGGTATTATCTTATGATCACAAATGGATGTTTATCATTTATGTAATGTAATGGATGTATTTGCATTGTATACTTATTCTATATCATGGTTGTAAAATGTATTCTCGTGAGTAGTTTTTCATCATTACAGGAATCGATTCATGCTAGGAATGTTGGCAAGTAATGCAGTCATGTGACCCTAGAGGAATAGTTAGGTGATGTGTATGTATAGTTCATAATAAGTGTTGTATGATAACTTACATGTCATATTAGTTTTTTCTTTTTTAAAAAAAGTTGTGCTATGAATGTTAGATGTTGTGTAACTATCCTTTGGGGTTTGCGTGGTGGGGCATTACAATTCCATTTATTGAAAGCATGAAAAAGAGGAAGGAAGTTATGCATGCACAATACTTTAGTCAAACTAGTCTTGCCTCAATGAGGATCCAACATAGCAACACCTCCTAAATCTACTCAACTAATAGACATGGTCATTTAAAGGTAACTTATAACTTCCATACGAGCTAGAAGTTTCCCTCCATTGGAAGTTTTCCCTCCATTGACCTCTTTAATAACCATATTTTTTACTTCTTTAGCAATTGACCAACTGGCATGAACTTCTTCCACCTTGCAAGCTTCATTTATATCTGCATCTTAATGTGAACTTGCATATTGACATTAGTGTGCACAAAATAATTGTATATGCATAATCACCTTAGAATAACATTCATTCAATCACATAACAAGTTAATCATCAAAAGTTACAAGAATAAGTTCACTCCCAAAGTACATAAATTTAGGGAAATAACATAGAGAGTGTCAATAACCAAGTGCTAAAGTCCCATAGTAACAACAACAAACATATGATAAACCCTATAAAAAATGAGTCACTATTTGGACTCATCAACCCCCCATTCCTTCTCCTCCCCCTTCACCTCCACATAACATTCACCCTCCTCCTCCCTAAGAGCAAGAGGAACTTCAAGCTATAGAAGAGGAAGTTTTGAATAAAGAGGTATTGGAAGGAGAAACTGGAAGAGAAGATATAGAACATGAAAGATAAGCACCTGATATAGAGCATGAAAATTCATAGACTTCACATGATACATAGGTGATTTACTCACCTCATCATGAAGTTACTTCCATCCTCTTAGTAGATTTAAACCATACCATTCAAAAAAGAAAAAAGACATATGCCTAAGAAGAGGGGAAATATTTTTATATTCTCATTGACGCCTTCCAAGAATCCATAGGAAAGAAGAAAATATCAAGAAGGTTCTTCACCATTATTATATATGAAAAGGGAAACAAAGTAGCACAAATTGTTATCCCTATGGTGGAAAAGCCTAAATCATATGTGCTTCATAAATATTATCAGCTACAATAGATAAACATAGGAGCTCAAACTAGAGGAGAACAACATTCACTACAAATGATTGTATCTTTTATGCCTAGTAGGATGCAAAAATATGATAACACAAAAGAATAACTTAATTCACAGGTATATCAGTTGAAAGCATATGCCAACCATTTAATTGGGCCCATCAATTCAATTGTCCCTCCTCCAATCCTACAAGTTGTATTAAATAATGATGCCCAACATCTAGATATTGAAGGTCTACTCTCTATTGTTAGAGAATGGAGAGATGATCTATAGGCACTAGGAAGTAGAGTTTTAAAGAAGGTAATAAAGGCTTATTACTACATTTGTGATGAAGACAATCTGGCTCACCAAATAGAGTAAAAACAATAAATATTTATTGGTCTAGGATGACTATATCCCAATTTTGCAAAGAATAAAGCCTACTACTACTAAGGATTTAATAAAGGTATATGTGATAGATGAAGAAAACCAGGATAAACCAAAGGAATGGTTCAAGGCTAGAAAACTAAAAGTCAAAGTTTTGAATAAAGACAAAAAAATGTGAGCAGAAATAGAGGCATAACTGATCAGAAAATGGTCACGATAGAACAATTTATAGAAGGTTTATGATGCACATTTTAGGAAAACTTCTCCTTAGTGGCTTCAATGACCAAGATGATTAGAGAGTTTGAAAATAATATAAATGGTCAACTCAGCCAAGAAGTCATTGACCAAATGATCCAACATAAAGGAGATATTCTATGTTTTAAAGATGAGCTAGTTGTTTTCAATGAGTTACAAGAGAAGCTAGAGAATTCTACATTTTCTCAGAAAATTAAGTTGAAATATCATAAGGGACTAGATATAGGCATGATGAATGAGGTTATTAATGATTTTTTGGAAAGATTCCCAAGTGATAAGTGATAAATTATTTACACTTTATCATTTTGATTTAATTTGTAATAAACCTATGTCCTAATTAGAAAAATACTAATGTACCATTGTATTTTTAGTGGAAAAATACTAATGTGTCATTGTGTTTTTAGTTAAACTTTAGTTTAAGTATTAGTTGTTAAATTTAATATTAGTTCATTTCTAGATAGGGATTGATCACCTAAGTTGAACTTTTAGTTAAATTTTTTTAGAACCACAAGATACATGGAACACATGGTTCCTATATATTTTGAGTTTTGGAAATTGTTAATCATCATAAACTATTTTATATGCAAGGAAAAAATAAAAATTTTAAGTGGATTTTCCTACTTTATTTTATCAGAGATTTATATAATATTGAAGGATTATTTTTGTTCCATGGATATGGGTTTTGATCATTGATGATGGTATACCTATTTTGTTTATATAATTTGAATAAGCTAGTGAAATCAATTTATCTACAGTTGTATTGAATAGAGTCTTATCTCAAATTTGTGCATGCATTATGGTGGTTTGATTTGATGTGGATTGAAAATATGAAGATATAATTTTCATTTAATAATTGTATTGATATTATTCATGGTTGGGTGAATATCAAGATTACTATAATATTGATTTCTTTGATTTTTCTTAACCATTTCATAATTGACAGACAAAATCAGACTTATCATTGTCCATTTAGTTTAATTTATCTTCAATTTATCTTTACCTTAATCTATTTCTATTAATTTAAACTTAATATTTATGTTATTTGGAATCCTTGAAAAGCATAGTGACTACATATATTTCCTAAAGAATAATGCAAAATTAGATGATGCATAATTAATTTAAATTTTTGAGAAGCAATCTGAGATATATGTGTGTTTCAACTAATTTTGCATGATTTTAATATATTTTTTGGAAGTACAAATCACAAATACCCCTTGATAAATACTTTATATAAAACACTAAACTATCTGTCACACTCAACACTTGGCCCTAAAGAAACCTTGGAGTAGAAATCCCTAATTTTCAAGAGGATTAGTGATTTATTATTACTTAGCAATTAGCTGTGCTAAAACCAACATCAATAGAAACATCTACTAGGGATTCTAGATTACCAATATAGTTTAGCTCCACTATCGTAGAAAATATATAAAACCAATAAGCCTATTTTGGAGGATATTTATAAACTATTTCGATTACTCAAATATCAACTAGAAAAGATAAAATCCAAGACTCTATCCCATATAAACATGGATACATAAGGATCAAAGGTTTCAAAAATTGCAACCCCTATCATATATAAAGATTAGGATGATATGTAATAAGAGACTATTAGTTACAAACTATTAGTCTTGGCCACCAAACATGAGATTGAGAAAAATATCTTCAATAGTATATGACTATCATCCTAGGATGAATGGATAAAGATAAAAAACAAAGAAGAGCTTAAGTATTAGATAAAAATCAAAGAAGAGATTATGTCTTAGATTTGTGAACTGAAATTGTACATCAAACCTTTTGGGTCTAGTGGATGCTAACTCTCTTGCTCATACAATTGTAAAATAATTGGATAAGAGAAACTAGAAGAAGGATGTTGGAGGGGTGGTTGGTTCTATGAAAACATAGAGGGATGACCTAGAATCCCTTGGGAGAATATTGATTGGTGAAGCTATGCAATGTGACCAAAAATTCAATTATGAAACCAATGTTATGGATAAGTTTGAAGTCCATTGATGAGGAGTTGCTTATGTTGGAAGATAACCTCCCTCAATTGTAGAAAATGGTTGGGGTTTTATTTTAGGAGATTTAGAAGATAAAAATATTACCTAATGACAACCAAAAATTTGATAAAGAGTGGTTACAGGCCACCAAATATAGAATAAAGGTGTTGGGAACTTGTAGAGATAAGCTTAGGGTGAGGAGAAAAAATGCCACTATAGTTTTAATATAAATTGATTTTTTTATTGAACCTCATCCCTACACATTTTTAAAAAATTCTAGAAGGCTCTTTCTAGCTACTATCACTAGGAAGTTTTCTGAGTTGAGAAGGAAAAATCTCACACTAGAGCTCATTGATGAACTAGTGAGAATAAAAAGAAATTGTAATGCTTTCTAGAATAGGATCACAAAAATGAAGGATATTTTGGAGAAAATTAAGAAGACTTTCAATAAAAGAAGAAAGGTGCAATGTATAGGTGCTCCTATTCTCAAAAATGTTTTGGAAGCATTGCATAATTTATAGGTCCATTTTCATGACCAATAAGGATGCTATCTTTTTATTTGTTTTAATTCCATACTTTGCCACCTTCATGTGGGTGCATCTCATTCTTTGAGGCTTAATAAATGAGATTTAATTTATTTATTTGGATAAAAATAAATAAGTTAATTTAACTTATACTTTTTGGATCTAAAGGCCAATTTAATGTCTAGACTAGTCTACTCTTTGATTGTGGTGTTAGATGCCCAATATGGGTAGTATTAATAGGATTGTTTGAAACAGTATAAGGGTTAGAATATTGGGTTGTAAAAGTAAAATTTGGATTTTTTTCAGTTGTGGGAATCCTACTAGGAATTGTAATATACTAATTGAAAATTAATTCAAGGATGATTCCCATTTCTTCTATGTGTTCTCATCCTTGGTGATGATGTATTTTTTTTTTATGTTCTTTAAGTTGCATAAATTTTGGTGAAATCTTCAAAGTACTTAAGAGTAGGGTTGTGTATGAAATCTAAGTATGAAATATGGTGACTTTGTGCATCTAACTTGTATATCTTTTTTTCAAATTATTTATAATCTTGAACTTATAATGTGCATGATTATGTTAATAGTCACCATCACATTATAGGCTATTCTATATTTTATCATGTCTTTCAGAATTAAGGCTAAAGTAGAATGTTTGTCCACTTAATTATATGTTATCCTCTCTAAAACCCTTAGATATTTTATATTTTTTATAACTTTGGATAGATTAGGGATAGCTTTAGATTAGCTAGGAATATATTAGTATTAGTTTTAGAATAGGATAATAGTCATTGTTTAGTAGATTTATTTTGAAATCTTAAGAGTTTCATGGTCGACTACCTTAACATATTTAATGTAC
Organism: Sequoia sempervirens; assembly: GCA_007258455.2. Classification (NCBI taxonomy): domain Eukaryota; kingdom Viridiplantae; phylum Streptophyta; class Pinopsida; order Cupressales; family Cupressaceae; genus Sequoia; species Sequoia sempervirens. Next base: position 51,170 of record VDFB02180179.1, read on the forward strand.
TTAAAAAAAGAATTTATCTAATTTGGTATTTAACAACACAAGCCCCTTGTTTAAAAAATAATGTATACCACTCATATGTTCTACATCCCAAGACTTGGCAATAAATGGACCTTGTAGTTGATTGATTACTAGGATTTATCAACTGTTTAGAAGTATAATTGTGTTGAACAAATTGTAGTGTTGAGAGGGGGTGAATCAACATATATTGAAACATAACTATTCCCATTTGCAAATTAAACATCACATCACATAACCTAAAAGAAGAGAATAAAAGAAAAAATGCGCCACACAAGGACACCAATATTTTTATGTGGAAAAACCAATCAGGGAAAAACCATGGTGAGAGTTAACTCACAATATATGAAGCTCACTAATGACAAAGATTGTAATGTTGTTTAAGGCTCACTACCTATGTGCTTGTAGACTGAAGCACAAAACCTTAGGGAAAGATGCAAGGACATGATGAGAAACAATATCTTAGAGTAGTATACATGAGAATTATAATGAGAAATATGAATATGAAATATTATAAAGCATCCAACATATGTTGATGTTGCAATCCCTTTTTGCATAATTAATCCTTCATACTAACTTCAAACACTTCATTTTCAATCTTCTACTTAATTCACACTTACCTTCCAAAATTCTAACTCAACAACAACAACATCACAAATTACTTTTATCTTCTATAAATATACTCCTCAACAACTCAAAACCTTGATTAGGTTAGCTCCAAGATGACCTTTAGAAGAAACATATGATATCACATAGGTTGGCTCCAATCATTAATAATATGAAGAGAAAATGAGTTGTGGATCAATACATGGAATATCGTGACAAAAAATTCTCAACACATCCTCCAAAGAAATATTAATTAGTTAGGACCAATTGTAGATGAAAGAAACAAATCTGTTGGCCCAAATAATGAAAACACCACCAAAATTGCCAATTGTTCAACTTTACACCATTGGGGAGAGACAAAAAACATTATATGCACCAAGATGTGAAAAATGTAGGTAATTGAAAAATTTCTTAAAATTTTCTCTCAAAGAATTTGATCATCATATGCTAATGAAAATAGAGAGACCCACTAAGTATGTAAGAACAAAGCATTCTAGACTCACTGTAGCAAACTATTCTTTGAAAATGATCTTCTAGATCATCAAAACACTTGATACTGCAAAGTAGTATGCATTTGAAATTAATAAACATGTTCACCAAACCACAAATCCAAACCTGCACTTCTAGAGGAGTGCAAAGAATTCTAACATGCCTTCATCAACACTTTACTTTTCTAGAGCATAGACTAGAACTCTGTCACATATATCTTTCATTGTACAAGGTGTAATGGCTTGAATTCTTGAATATAACACTTTCACATCTCACCCATCTTATCTTTTGATCCACAAAACAAAATCTTGCTCCGTGGAAGGATACAAACCAAAACATCATGAACTTGTCTTAGGGTATACACTATGAATGCCTTAGCAAAAATTTTGTAACTTATTTCCATGTGTGATACATCAATCTGGAATGATATCAATTTGCAAACATGTTTTAAACACATCAAAGAATATATATCTACTTTTGTATCACACTTAGACACCAGGCTAATAACCATTCTTCCATATGTTGCATTGTTGATAGTATCAACATATATTACTGCACATCAACTTCCTCTAAAGTATTATATAATCTTCAACACACATTTGTCATCATGGCAACCTATATTGGGTTGAGATCAATGAAAACACCTATTTCCAACAATTTCCCCCTTTGTCACTGATGGCAACACATATATGCTTCTCCCTCCCCCTTTGAAATCAAGGGTTAAGGGCATGATATCTCCTATTTATACTACCCAAAAGATGTATGCACTCCACCTTGTTGTATACACTCCCCTTGAGATGGAGATATCCAAAAAAATTGATGCTATGTACAATTAATTTAACTAAAAATATATTTTAATTCTCCACAAAATAGTATAAAGCCAAAATTGTTTTGTCTACATTTTTGCAACTCACTTAGAAGGTAATATGTTCTTTTAGATTACCTTGAGGTGTGATAGAGTTGCAACCTAGTTTTCTTTTGCTAAGGTAAGAATATGATTTTCACAATCAAGTTGCATACATAAATCCTCAACCTTATCCACATTATTGGAGCCTTCACTTCCTTATCAACCTTTTATGGGAATCCAAATACTAAAGCAAGTCTCAATTTGACTACTTCCCTTAGTTCACCAAACTTTTTCTTTAGCTACTCTCTCTGGTCCTAAAATAATGTCAACTAAAAATGGAGATTTTTTATTTGAGCTCATATATATCCATCCATATCCTTTGAAAAATCATATTCCTTGAAAAAAATTGTAATCTATGACTCATTCGAGTCAATCTGATCTTTGATGTTCTTGGTGGATCTTGGCCACTTCAAGAAAAAATGATACAAAGTATTAACTTCATCTACACATTATTTAAACATTTTCAAAATTTCTTACAATTTTTTGTGTGCATTGGCACCCTGGTTAGAGGTATCAGCCATTCTTTTATGTTTTATCTTTCTCAAGGCCTCTTGTTCTACCTTTGCTCCAAGTGAGAGGAGTGATCCTTGAAAGAATCCATTAAAATTTTTAAATTTTTTTTTTGGAGGTAAGGAGGCATGAATGTTTACCCAAGGTAAACCTTCTTGAATAATTTCCATTGCTTCACCAATTAATTCACTCTTCTTCACATGTTCCTATAGAATTTCCTTCCTTGCGGAAGCATGTAAAATATCACCAAGTTGTAACTTATAGAGGGGAGAGATTTTTTATAAGGAAACCTATCCCTCATGAGTAGGGTTTTCTAAAAGTTAGGGTGTCACCATAGGTTGAAACTACATCTACAATCCTAGTCTATAGGTCTTTGAAAGAATCTAAAGAAGAAGAATCTTGACCTTTATCTATAGAAACACTTTGCTTTTCTACTGTATTCTCCTTTGCATCCTGAACATTCTCAGGATTACCCTCTTGTTTTTGTTCATCAATTTTTTACTTCTTTGGAAGAGGAATGTTATGTTTTTTACCATAACTAGTGTTCTCCAGAGGAGAGACACCCTCTTCACTTTGACCTACTACATTATGTGCACTTGTATTTTCTAGAGGAGTAGTCTCCTCATTTTGTTTGACAATTTTATCTATTTTAACACCTCCAGACACATTTTCCTCAAAAATTGATAAGTCTATGTCATGAATAGACACATTAGGCATATTCTATAGATCCTAGGGTATGTGTAGGATCATGATGGGCCAAAAAGTGGTGATATGATGGGTATGTGTAGGGTATGTGGCTGACGACTTTTTTTTACCCAAAATTGATGAAATGAAAAGGGGTTTTAAAGGAGATTCTCAGCTTTCCATCAATATAAATTATGCTAAATACTTTGAATTTAATAAATAATTATTATTCATTTTCTATTTAACGCCACTAAAGTCTTGATTGAGAGGTTATCAACAAAATCTTATAGCTTAAGCCGCTACATTTTTTGGAATCTAAACACGCATCACATATCTATGTCTTTGCATAATTACAAAGGATTATCAAGAAAATGAATTTCAGAAGTTTTGACCGCTAAGGTATTTTATTACACGAAGCATATTGGCCTTTTTTTAAAATCTGTAATAAAAACCCAATTACTCATTTTCCACATATGCACCATAAGGCCATCATGATTTGACATATGAGTCCTTCTAATTATATATAAAATCCAGAAAATATATTTACTACTTATTAGAAAAGAAGTGGTTTAAGATACACTCCATTTTATTTTTTCCCTTTAAATGGCATTACTACATTGAAATTTCACCACTAAATAGATTTTAATAAAATCCTAGAATGGAGAAACTATATCTAATTTTATGATTCTCATTCTTTTATATTTTAAATAATATAGATAACTCTATTCAAATTTTATCAAGTTTCCTAACTTCCTCGATTTAAATTTTATCACCACTCTATGTCCTGTTTTTCCATGATGATCCTATGCTACATACCTTCTATACAAAATAAATCTGACCTTGATTATTTCTTATCCTCTATTTGTCTTTCTTTTGTTTTTTTTCCATCCTCTTTATTTTTTCTTTATCCTTCCCCATTAGATTTTTTCTTTTTTTTTTGTTTTGAATTCTTGTCCCTAATATTGAGATAATTTGACCATTTCTTAATGAGAAATAGATACACCAGCCTTCTCTAATGCTTGTTGCCTCATCTTAGCTTCTTCTACAATAGCTTCATTCCTTTTGCTACTTAGTACATCTACAATGCTTGCTAAAATTTGATCAATAATTTCATTGTATTTCATATTATTCATATATATTAATATTTTTCTAACTGTGGTTCTGCTGATATTTTCATATCATAAAGATCGCTAAATCTCTTTTTAGCATCATATCAGATAATATACCATGTTGCCCTGCTTGGCGCAGAGGTTCGCGTTCCGTATTTTCAGCTGATCCTTTACTCTTCCTTAACTTTTCTTTTAGATTTCTCGGAGCCTGATTTCAAATATTTTACTTTGCCAATATCCATATCTGCTGATTAATCTTTTAATTCTTTTGTTTTGTTCTTGGTTTTACATTCATGGTTTGTGTTGATAATTTAGTAGCATATCTTCTTTTATTAGGAGGTTTTTGATCAATTCTGAAAGCTATGATAGTGGTCGAGGTAGATCTACTTGTCCTTCTAGGACTTGGTGTAGCAGTAGTGGGTTGAGATGCTTAAACAAGACCTTCAAGAGATCCAAACACCTTTTTCAACTCAGACATCATCTTCCCCACATTTTTCTTCACAGTTTCTTCTACCTTATTATTGTTTTTTTTGTTGGTTAGTTCATCATATGTGCCAAACCTTTCAAAAGTGGGATCCCTAGGTTTGTTGAGTAAAATTTCAGCATATGTAATCTAGTCAGGTTCGGAGACTTCATAGGGAAACTTTTTTATCCATGAATTCCTTGGTTCAACTTCCTCCATATAACAATTATCTTTATTCACCATGAAAGTAATTTCATTCTTATATCTTTCCATGATTTGTGAGGGTATCTTATTAGGCTCTTCTGTATTATATTTTAATTTTTTTTTAAGAAACCCCTTAACATTGTGTCGCATTATTTAGTTTCTGGAAAGCTATGCATGTGATACCTAATTTGATGTGCCATAGGAATACCCCTTCTCCAAACCACATTATTTAGACATTCATTTATTTCAAGAAATAGAACATAATACAAATAGTTGAAGTACCATACTAGAAATTATAGTATGAACCCTTGGTTTTCTACAAATTTCCCAACAATTGCTATCATAAAAGGTCACAAAGGTCATAATATTTTCCTTCCTTTGTGTCATTTGATGAGTAGTGAAGATGACAGTGGTAGTAGAAAATACTTATCTATTTGCATAGTAAACCTTATATGCAATTCTCATCATGGCACACCAGACCCCTAGGTTAGAAATATCATCCATAGTTAGGGTTCTTTTATCAAATTTAGCTCTGGTAAGCTTCATAAATTCTTCATTCTTCATGGCCTTCAGTGTTTACATGGGTTCAAAGTAGCACAATCTAGTCACAACTGTGATGGCTTCCTTTGTGATTAGGTGGGGTTGATCAAGCCAAAAGATGTCTTCATGAATCCAGCTCAAGGAAATTCTAACCCATTCATCTTCGAATCAAGAACTAATAAAACCCTTCCACACATTTAAACCCTACTCTTCCACATTCATATATTCTAGATTGAGCTGAAAATCATCACCCAAGAGATGATTGTACCTAAATTATTCCATCTTCAGATCATTGTACTCACTCAGCTGAGAATGAATATAGATACAGACATCTCTAGAATGAATCACATTGATTGAAACATGAGAGAATGCACCATCCTTGTCAGTCACAGTTGATATGTATGGGTGTTTCTTAAATTTTGGCCTTGGCTTCTCAATGAAATTGATGAAAAGTATTGTAGCCATGATAGCACTTTCTGAATACTAGGGATTTGCAAGAAAAACTAGAGAAATACCTATGAATATTTTCATTAAGGTTTGCACGCACTTTACTAGAAACCTTCTTCACTTCCTTAGCTCATGCACACACTTGATATAGTTCAAATGAAATCAATTTTAATCAAATAGGAACTAAATACGCTTCACATTAACCTTATTCACTCCACATTAAATGAATTTTTTAAATTTTTGTATTAGCATATTTTTATTATCGATGATATCACAAAGATTCATAAACATTCAACAACCTCCATAGAGAGAGTGTTTTCTTTGGAACCTTGAGAAAACATATTCTTGTTAATAACAACCATTATGATGAAGACTTCAACATCTTATTCTTTACAAGGGTTTAAAAATATTCACAATTGCAACTCCCCTTGTACCAATACTTTTTATAGTTACTGGATGATCCATTTGCACCAAAATTAGGTACAAATTAATTCTTTGTTTCACTTTCCTCCTTTTTATTTCATACCTTGTTCATTTTATTCTTTTGCTGATTAGTGTCAATCTACTTTTGCAGAGCATAAGGTCTTACATTATCTCCCTTGTAGAACATTGCCATGTTTCCTAGTTTATTGCAATTGTAGTAAGTGATACTAGCTTGATAATTACTTCTTCTCACTTTTGATCTACAATCAAAAGCCCTATGAACAAACTTGTTGCATGTGTATCATTAACCATAGAAGGATTGGGAAGTCAAAGAATTGTACCTTAGAGGCCTAAATGAATTCTAACTCGTCTTACTTCTACACTCAACTGCCTTGCGACCAAAATTATTACAAGCATAGCAATTACCATTGAACCTGATAGGAGTGGTTTGTTTAGGGGAAAGCTTTTTGAAATAATTTTTCTTGTTTTGGATAGGAACGAGTCCTCCTTTCTTGTTTTCTTGATTTGTCTTTTCATATCTAGAGGATATCTCCTTAGGTCTTTTAGTGTAATCTCTCTCTTCTGTTGTTTCATACATTCCTTCTTCTTCAAAGTTATCATACAGGTTTGTAGATGCATTGTTCATAGGAATTTTCCCTTTTTCAAAACCAAGTATAGATTTCTCTTTAGATGGATTTTGAAATTCAATCAACTCATCAAGAATTTTAGAACCTCCTCTTAATTTTAGACCCTTGTCAATTTTCTCTTGTTCTGTTTCATATTGTTTTTATCAAAGATACAATCTCTTCCTCAATTTTTGAGCATTCATCAATTTTATCATTGATCTTACTATTCAAACAATCTTCAATCCTCTTTCCTTATTCAATCTTAACTTTGAAATCACATATCACAACTTATGCTTCTTTGATGTTGAAATGTAGAAAATTGTCACTCTATATTTTGGGAGATAGAACCACCAATTGCCTTCAAGTTTCATTCAAGGAAACCTTAGAAATCTCAACCTAGGTATGGAAATGAGGGAAAAAGATTTGCAATAATGTGTCCTAGGGGTATGATTAAAAAAAAGGGAGGGTTCACCTCCAAGAAAGGCTTGGAAAGAAGAAGCTAAAAGTATTATGCAAACCTAACTAAATGACCTAAGAAATGAAACTAAAAATCAAGACAATAATTTGAGAATGGACAGAGAGGTACCTGGAAGGATGATGTGGTAAAAAAATCTCCAAAACCTTAAAATTCTATTGTTAGAAGCTCACTAGGACTCATATGACATTCTGGGCGATTTTGTCCCAGACTAGGGTTTCTATGCAGAAACTGGAATCTCTCAGCAACTAATCTACATCTCCTAAAATTTGGGAAAAGGTAGTACTAGGACGCATATGCCCAAGGTGGAAATTTAGTCCTAGTATTAGGGTTTTTCTAAAACTCGGGTCTTCTCTGACGATCTCCTGTAGCTTCTCTCCTATCAAATATCTGAGTCTAAGACCCTGAATTCTGGCTTGTAAGCGACTTTCCCTAAAGATGACAACCTTGTGACAACTTGACAACTTTCTTCAATCTTGCAAATTTATCTTGAAAGGACCTTCAAGCTCTAAACCACCTAGATCTGCAATCACACATGTAGAGAGAGAGAAAAAAAACTTGTTAGTTTTTAGGGAATGGGGGTTTTCTTTGGTCAAACCCCATTTAGTTAATTAAACCTTATGATGAAACAATGAAACTTGAACATGAAAAATGAAACATGAACAATGATACCTTGAATGATGTCTTGAAATGTAAATCTATAATCTAACATGAAGTGGCCATGAAGAATGTAGATCTTGATCTTGAATTAGATGTGGAACAATTCTTAACTTGGATCTTAAATGCTACATCACAACACTAGCTTGACAAGATACTTGATGTATTACTCCTTTAACATGATCGATCTTGAATTGTTGCAAGAATATTCTTTAGATCTACCTTTGAATTCTCTTGAAATACTTTTGAATGTTCTTGAATTCTCTTATGAACTCTTGTGAAAGTGTTCTTGGTTGCTTATGAAATCCTAGGATGAAACTATGTGAAATAACCTTGTAGTTATACTTATTTATGCCATTTTTTTTGAAATTACAACACTACAAGCCAATACCAAATATAGGATGATTAAATCCCACCAAGAATTGAATTAAAAATGGGTCCGAATTAGATTGGGACTCATACGTGTGTCCAAGGTGGCATATGAGTCCTAGTGGCTCAAAACTAGGGAACAAACTCCAAGATAGGTCCTATTTAATGTGAAACTTGAAATTAGGTCCTAAGATCTAGGTGGGAATCATACACCCAAGGTGGCATATAAGTCCCAAATCACCAGATCTAAAACATATGACCCAAAGCATTAAATTATGATTGGTTATTTGATAAGTTTTGTGATTATCCTCAGAAAGATGCATTAAATAAGGCTTGTGGATACAAAATAAGACCAATTAAGGCATAACTAAGCTTGGTTAATTAATAAAGCCCTAGATTAGTGTGAAAGTGTTAGGATACAGTTTACAACACCCTAAATAAGGAACCTTTAAGTCCATTTTATCATTAATTATTCATTCCCAAATTAAGTGTGAAAAGGGATACATTTTTCTACACTACATGTAGCAATGCAGAAGGTATAAGATGAAAAAGATCAAGGAGTACCAAGCCCCCAAGATCCAAGATCCTATGTCAAACTAACATAAGCACAAAGGGACACACATAAGGTGTATGATATGCATCAGCAAGACAAGATACACAAACATACAATGTCAAGGAATAAAATAAAGAAAAAAAATAAGTAAAATAAAATAAAATGAGGTGGATCAAGCCTCGACTATTCGTCCAACACAATGTGGATCATATCTAAGTTCTTTGTCCAAAAATTCACGCTCACTCTGAGGCAATGGAACTTTAGGTTGTCCAATGGGTGGCTTACTGAGAAATTCATGCCTTTGTATCAGCTTCTCACCGTATAATGAGAAATCCATTCCCATGTTTAGGCTTTTCATCATACTTACCATACCAAAGCTATACCTCCTGATAACTTTGGTAGGGCACCACAAAAAACAAACAACACAATAGTACAAAAATAGAAATAAATGACTAAAAAAATACTAAAAATTGGTCATGTGATCAATAGTTTGGTCATGTGACCATTAGTAGTTTATTGCCAGTAATTTATAACATGACCAAATCCATGATTAAACTATTTTTAGTTATTTATTGGTTGTTTAGGTTGATCAATTTCATGGTATATTTAGTTGTTAATTTAGTCATTGATTGTTGTTAACTGGTCATTTATTTAGTCATGGTAGTCATGTATTTAGTTATGATAGTTGCTTATTTATTCGTGGTAGTTGTTTATTTAGTTATGGTAGTCATTTATTTAGTCATTGTAGTCATTTATTTAATAATTGTAGTCATTTACTTAGTCATTGTAGTCATTTATTTTAGTCATGATAGTCATTTATTTAGTCATGGTTTAGTCATTTATTTCACTTAGTCATTTAAAAATTAAATCTAACTTAATTAGTATCATAGATATTCAAATGTTGAGAGAAGCACCATGAAATAAAGACTAAAATGCTTGAAAAAATATGATTTATTAGACATAAGAGGAGCCACAACACAACATTTATGAGTGGAGAAAAATCCACTATAAAAATTTACTTCATTAATCCTCATTGGAAAATCAAAACCTCTTACATTCAATGTCTCAGTGACAACTAAGATTTACAAAAAACTCTGTGACAACTGATATTTACAAAAATATAATAAACTTTGTTAAAATTCCAAGCATCATAGAGCAAACATTCATATATTGTAATGCTAATTTTTCATAGCCTCTTCCTTTACCATGACCACCACTGCAAAACAACATAATAGAGAAAATGATGAAATACACTAAAAATGGATGGTACTTCTTTAACAATTTATTTCAATGATGAAATACAGGAAAGAGAGCACAAATTTTGCAATGGATATCCTATATAGGGAACCCACTACAAAGGAAATTTTAGATTTGATCACAATATTTGCAAAAATATAAACAAATATGTCCTTACAAAGCCTCTTGAAGATTATTTTAGAAACTATAAGGGAAGTGTATTAGTCACAACTGTTTTGTAGAAAAATTTATAAGCTTGATTCTTTTCAACCTAAAGTGGGGCAATCTGAGAATCCCAGTTTGTAAGATGATAATAATAAAAAAGAATATGAAAAAAAATGTAGTAAACTGGTTAAAAGGAAAGATCAAATCGCTAAGGAAACCATTTTTTGGGCATCAAGAATCCTCCCCTCCATTTTGATTTTCCTTACTCCTCTGTGTAGGTAGTACAATGGTCCTTACTCCTCTTCTTTGCTGGTATTGACCTTTCACTTCTCCAATTTGGCGAGCTTGAACCTGAAAATAAGGTTTCAATGAGGGTTTTAGAGTATGTTTATTAAAATGAAAATTACAACCAAGATCCTAATAATGAGCACATTTATGATTTAGCATTATGACATCCTTTACCCTTAGTATTTAAGTATTTCCACAGCCATGAGAAAGCCCCAGCAAAATACATGCAAAGTATTGCCACCGCCATGAGAAAGCCCCACAGATAGGTCAAAGGAAAGACCATAAGACAAAGGAGATCGATCACACCAATTTGCTAGATCCGCTATAAAAGGAGGCCACAACATTCAGAAAAAAATCATCATAAAGGAAAATAATGTAGAAATTAAAAATCACAACCTTAAAAGAAAGAAATCGACAGTCAAAGTCACTTTCCAAGCAAATCAAGTCTCTGTTCTTTTCACCCAAGCCGTGGGCATTCAAAATTTGGTCTCGTCCAAGCCACCCAACCGAGTTGTCCATTACTAGATGAGGGTGGGCTACCAGTGTCAAGCTGCATCCTGAGACCATTCGAAGAAGACGAGTTAAGAGAGCCTCAGCTACTATTGGTTTCAGCGCCTCTAAACTCTTCCTGATCAAATTGACCTTTCACTTCTCCAATTTAGGGTTTTAGAGTATGTTTATTAAAATGAAAATTACAGTTAAAATTTTGCCTCCTACATTTGCCCACTTTTATTTTCCCTCATTTATTGGATTTCAAATTGGAATTCAAAATAAATAAACTATAATACATAATCTCCTTCATAATAAATATTATTATATATATTATAATATTATATTATTATATAATATTAAATATATTATAATATAATATTATATAATAATATATTATAATTTATATAATATAATATAATATTTATATTATATAATATTGTATAATAATTTAATATAATATTTAGATTATATAATATTATATTATTATATTATTATTATATTATATTATATTATATATCATAATATAATATAATATAATTATTATTGTGCAAAAGTGGGTTATGTATTGTAGTTTATTTTTTTTAGATTCCATTTTGAAATAAGTTTTTAGCGAGTGTCAAAAAATCTGGCATAAAAATCTATCAACATTATATTATATAATAACATAATATAATATTATATTATATATTATTATATAATATAATATTATTAATATTATATATTACATATTATATAATATAAGTATTATATTATATTATTATATAATATTATAATATATTATAATATAATATAATATAATATATTGTATTGGAATATAATATATTATTATTATATTATATTATATTATAATACAACCCACTCTCAATTTGAAATATTTTTTTAAATTATCCACTTTAATATCATATTGTCTAGTTTTTATTTGTGTGACTAATTATTTAGTTGTGGTTTTACCCCATGATTAAATTAGTCACTTATGATAATCAAATTAGTCATTTATTTAGTCATTTATAGTCATCTTTAGTTGTTATGACTAAAAGTTTTAGTCATATAGTCATTTATTTGCTAATTTCTACTAGTGACAGGATTCGCGAGATAAGCAAAACTTCGTATTCTTGACACCCATGAACAAATAGGATGGCTCCAAAGGCAAGCAAAGTGTGTTATGTAAGGTGGCCATATAATAGATATTATAAATGCAAAAATAGTGAAAGGTACGTTCAAAGGGATTTTTCTTAGTTCATGTAAGCTCTCTTCTTAGGGAACATTGTGCTTAATGTATCCAAGAGAGGACAATCCAAAGAAATATCACTCTCAAAGGAAATCAAACCCAATGACACCACCAAGCAAAGGACGCATCAAAAAAAGAAAGAAAAGCACACAATGAAACATGAGTGTTGATGTATACCCCCACTTTAAAGTGGTTGCTAGCATCATTGCTGTGAGTAATTAGGGTAAATGCAAGAAGATGAGTCCACAAAATGTGGAAGTTTTTTCTGTAGCAAAAAACTTGAAATATCACACTCTCAAATTAAATCAAACCCAATGACACCACCAAGCAAAGGACGCATCAAAAAAAGAAAAAAATCTCACAATGAAACATGAGTGTTGATGTATACCCCCAGTTTAAAGCGGTTGCTAACATCATTGTTGTGAGTAATTAGGGTAAATGTGAGAAGATGAATCCACGAAATGTGGAAGCTTTTTCCTTAGCAAAAAACTTGAAATCGACTTCAACAAAACAGGATCCCATTTAGGTTTGGGGTCCTGAGCCTAAAACTAAACCAAGATTCTATTTTTTAAAAATTAGGATCCCATTTTTAAAAAAATCGGGATCCTATTTTTTAAAAAATCGGGATCATGTTTTGAAATTTTTCCAAAAATGGAAGGTTTTCAAAATAGAATCTTGCTTCAAATGTAAACTTTCTATTTTTGGAAACTTTCCATTTTTGGCAACTTTGCAAAATAGAATCCCGTTTGAAAACTTTCTATTTTTGGAAAATTTCCAAAATGGGATCTCGTTTCATAGAACCATAAAATAATTATTTTTTTATGAAACAAGATCCTGTTTTAGAACAAGATCCCATTTTTTAAAATATGAATATTTTGTTGGGTTTTTGGCTTGTTTTTTGGTTTGGGAAATGGCTTAGGGACCCAAACCTAAGCTTTGGACATAGTTTGACCTGCAACTTGAAGGTCATGTCAATGTCATAGGAAAATAGTGACTATGGACATATGACTGAATACCTATTTTGCAAATTTTTTTGATGAAATTAAAACCCATTATAGATGAGTGTAGATTCCAAATATATAAAAAAAAATTATAATTGGATTATTTTTTCTATTTTTCAATTAATTTCTGATGAAATTGGTCCATAAATATGAAATATCATAGTTTTTTAGAGTATGTGCAAGATCATCATAGAAAAAAATAGGCCCTTAAGTGGCAAAAAATTTAAAAAAATTAGAGTTAGGCAACTTGACGTAAAAATTTGAATAAGTTATCTATATTATTTCAAAAATATGTAAGAATAGAATCTGTAGAAAATTGAATGTAGTTTATAAATTACTAGGTTTCTTTAAAAAAATAAAATCTATTTAGTGAAAATTTGAAATTTCAATGCAATGGTATTTAAATTTCAGGGGAAAAATAAGAAGTATTAGGTGTCCTATCGACCACCCTAACCACAATAAAATGATAATATTTTTTTTATAATATTTTAAATATAAGTAGAGGGACTCATGCCACAATGTGATGCATATTTTTTTTTGTAATTTTTTTTTCCAAGTAAATAAATAATTATGAAATTTTTGCTAGCTTTTGAAAAAATATAAAATAGGCATTATGTCGACCACCTTAATTTGGTCAAACTTCATGAAATTCAATTTTCTTTTTAATCCTATAGTATGCAAGCCCATAGAATGTGATGCATGTTTTGGATTCAAAAATGTGATTCATTTCAAAGCTATAGATTTTTTTCAATCAGCCTATCAATCAAGACTTTAGGCATAATTTGAATAGAAAATGACTAATAATTACTTATTAAATTAAAAATAAAAAATAATTTGTATCAATGGCAAGCTGAGAATCTCCTTAAAAAACCCTTTTCATTTCATCAATTTTGGGTAAAAAAATAGTCATCAACCACATACCCATCATACTACCACTTTTTGGCCCATCATGATCCTACACATACCCTTTAGTATTTTAATAACTTTTTATTAAAAAAAAATTTGTAAAATGAATTCCACCAAAATGTACTTCAGACAATTCTTTTCAAATTGAAAAAAATTAATTAAAAAATGATAAGTCTAGGTCATCTTATGTGTGACGTACACGATGGTTTTAAAAACATAAAATATCATGACCAATAATTTTTTTAAAAAATATATTTAATAAAAAATTACAAAAATAATTGAAAATGTGCTTTAGTGAGTTACAAATATTTTTCCAAAAGGATTTATAAAAATATGATTATTTAGGTCAAAATATGGATGACGTACACGTGCATGGTACGGTTAAAAAAAAGTGACTTTTAAATAGTGGTTTTTATATATGCCTATTGAAAATCAATTTTTATCATATGGGTATTGAAATAAATTACATATTTGGAAACTAGACTCTGAGCACTACATTTTATGATTTTTGACCTTTTTTAAGATTCTATTTCTAAGTGTTTCAAATTTTAAGGTCAAATGTCAAAAATTCTGAAAATCAGGGAAAGCACTTCAACTTTTTGGCCAAAAAGTGGACTCAACTTCTTGCACAAACCCATTGCTTTAAACTAGAAGAAGACATGAGAGCTTATTCAGAAAGCCCTATGCCAAGTCATATGTTTCTAAATGAAGCTACGCCATGAAATGGGGATTCCACCAAAATATAACTCAGTATGTCACATTCGAGCCAACTTAAGGCATGTCTTCCACATCCCAAGCTTGCTCCTATATATACATGGAAGGTAGTCAACTGACCAAAAGATACAATGACAAGTGACATACGAGGACAAGGCTACTTAACCCTTTTCCCCTACTTAGTCCAAGACAAAGATGAGCTAATTTTTTGATGAAAATCACTATCAATTAGAGGAACTAGGTGCTTCAACACAAGGAAGAGCACCACAATCCCTAAGATGTTGAATTTTATAAATTCAAAGCCTTACATTCATTAGTAGAATGAACATGAACTCTATGATATGCACAAAATGAACTCTTGTAAAATTTCTTTCATGTTCTTGGAGGGAGAGATATCAAATGATCTTGGATGAATCTTGACGAGATACTCTATTGATCAAAAGTAGAAGATGTTGCTTTATTTTACAACAAAGATATCTCTTGCTTAGTACAAGGTGTCATACTTACACAAGACTCTTTAGATTACGAGATTTTGTTCTCTCCTTGAAAGGAGGGTGTAAAATCTAATGAGCTCCAATTGTTAGTGTTTTGTGTGATGACATTGATATTAAGTGAATATTTTTTTGTTTCTTTCATTTCTTTCAAAGGAAAAAAATGAAGACCACTAGTGCCTATCAGTTTAGGATGCACTAGTGTTAAAGTTGGCTTAGAGGAATCTTTTGTAATAGTGTTGACATTAAAGGAAGGCTTGTTTGTTTCTTTCGAGGGACAATAACCAATACCACTAGTCATTTCTTGCGTGTTAGGCTCTATAGCCTAGACACAAATACCTTGTTCTCTAGCACCACATCCTTTTCCACTATATCCA